>VZTA01004464.1:429121-543406 GCA_013398855.1 Mohoua ochrocephala
AGCCTCAGCCCGTGCCCGGCGCCGCCGCGCGGTCCCTCCGGCTGCCGGGGACTGCACCGAGCAGCTGCGCGCCCGGAGCCCCGGGGGTTCCCCCGCTTCCCGGCCCGCCTTCCACCCCCCCGATCTCTCCTGATGGATTACAGAGACAAAGAGGGAAACCGCCTGTTCCCAGCGTCTCTCAGAGCGGTAACCTGCCGGCTCCGGCGGCAGAGAGCCCTTCCCACAGCGCCTGCCCGGAGAGCGCAGCTGCCTCCGGAATTACAGGGCGGTCTGCAAGAAAGCACAAGAAAGGAAACCTTCTCGCTTGCTTACTTTTTGCGCTTCACTTCGAGATTAATGGCATCCCCAATGCACCAACACCACAGAACGATGATCTTCTATCACCGTCTCCTCCCTTTTGCATCTTACACAGGTGCGGTAAGGCTTAGAGCTAAAAAGTACAACTGGCCTCATTTTTTAAAGCCATTCACCTGCCCACAAACCTGTCCCACATTCATTAGAAGATTGTCTGGATAAATTACTCATTACCAAAATGAATGCCAGATGTGCTGTGCCTTGCATCCACCACATTCTGCAACAAAAACTGGGACTTCACAGCATGGTTCAACACGGTTTTCACATCCATCTGTTTCTAGTAAATTGGAAGTACCCAGTTTTTAACACTCGCTCTTTGAACAAGGTTCTGAACCTCTATGAAGTACCTGGGAAGAAGGATGAGCCTTCCCATACTTCTTATTCGAGGATCCGATCCTTCTTTCTGCCTTTTCCACAAAATTGCAGTAAGTGATGTATTAAATATTTTAAGACATCAAGTCTTAAAAGAAAGAGATGTAGGTTGGTAGGTGTAAACCAACCTTAACTAACCCTGAAGCGTTTTTCCCCCTGGAGCCACAACAGGGCAAGAGGAGATGCTCAGCCAGCACTGAACCAGAGCCCTGCCCTTCCATGGAAGCTGTTGGCCAGACCTGGGAGGGAGCTGAGGCCGCCAGTGCTGAAAAGCCAGCGCTGCTTGCAGACACCAGCCAAGGGGCAATGGTGGTTCTCCCTCTTCCTCCTAGGCTCCTGCAGCAAACCAAAGCAATAAGTAAATCCAGCACTGTAACAGCTGGTGGCTGAACAAGGGTCATTAGGGACTGAAAGATACTGGCATCGAATTAGAGACTATCCCTGGAAAACAGGCATAGTCAGACAGGGAGACCAACTAGACACCAGGAAGAAAGGTACAATTGAATCGTCTTTAATTATCGGAATAGGCACCTTTGCACAAAAGGGTCTTTTCATCCCAGCTTCATTTCCCTGAAAATTTTAAAACATCCTTCCAGTGTCACCATAACTAACAGTTAATTTGTATCAATCCTACCAGAGGAACGTGAAAAAGTGGCATCTCCTATACAGACATTTAAGAGTGGAAGAAATGTTTCAGACCTATTTAATCCTAATTTCGGCCTTCCTACTACTGCCAATGTCAGCAGTCCAGATGTGTATTAGAGCTAAAGCTTTGTATTTTGGGGGCAGAGAACACGGCAGAACAACATTACCCAGCTCATCCTAGTTTGTTTAAAAATAAATGCTGTAAAGTTTGACAAGGGCAATGGTAGATGTTCCACAAGGTTTAGCTGAAGTGATTTGCTTCACTGGAGGGAAAAGATGTATTCTTTCCACAGGGGAATAATTTAGAGGCAACTGTAGTGGCCATTAATAAAACACGTAAAGGCCAAAGCAAAAGGAAGGAGGTTTGTACGAGCCTCCTGTACTTCTGTAAAGCGCTCTCCCACCCCTTCTCCTTGTCCAACTTTTCTTCAGTTAACAAACTAAAATAGCTCCACTTTTGTTGAGGCCATGCTGGCACAGAACAGCACCATTCAATTTAGCCATGCACCTGGCTCTGTGCCAGACCTTTATACACTGTCAAAGAAAAAAACCGTGTAAAGCTTATATCCATAGGGCACTGAAGGAGCTACTCTTGCATGCAAAGCAAGGAAACCGAAAACCTTCCTCGATGGACCTGCCAATTCTTAACTCACATAAGAAGTCTCCTCATGTTGTAAACCCACAGGTATTTGTGCAAGCCATGCAAGATTAGTGCTGCTGAATTTTGAAGTCCCACCTGCTGGAGTCAGGTTGTTATTTAAAAACAGGCTTTTCCTTTAAAATATAAAATGGATGCTTGTGGGCCTTCTGGTTGTAAAGTAAATTTTGAAAATGTTTTGACTCAAAGCGAAAAGTTTTGGGGTATTTTTTAAGGGTAAATTACATCTCAAGTCCCCTTAGCCTCTTGCAATATTTTACCAGCTCTTATAATTCTGAACGCTGAGATTTGGCAACGCGAAGTCAAAGAACTAATTACCTAAAAAAGAGTTATGGATTAGATCCCTAAGGTTACACTGAACTTCCAAATTCTGGCAACAAACACTCTATCCATTAGTATCAGACTGCTGACTACATCATAACCTTCCCCTCTTTTTTTTTAAATGAACCTTAAATTCTTAATCTGTCACATTTTTCCCCAGCTGCAAAAGCAGGGTGAAAACCTTCTTTCTTCTTGCTGAGAAATTAAAAATTTATAAATAGGAAGGGATTTAATTCTTTGGGAGATGGAATAGTATAGCATCTCAGCCAAGCTCTCTTTTCTTATTTTCTCCCATTACCCTTAAAAAATTCCCCATCACTAGTGCTGCTCTATAGATTGATCTGCTCTCAGAGGCAGTAAAAAGGAAATGGTTTACAGCTCTGCCTGGGATCATAACATATGGCTTCAGTGATATGTAACTTCCATAAACCCAACAGAGCAAGAAGGCACAAGATGAATCAAGAATCCCAGCTAACCATATAGGCAAAAGCACCACCACCACCCATGGCAAGTCTCCGAATTAGAGAGCCTGTATTCACACAGGGGCTTCCGTGCCAAGGATATTTTATTGTCCTCCTGTGAATTTCATGCAGCAAATAAACAAGGTAAGTGGGAGAGCTAAAGCACAGCACGCTGGGATGTGTCAGAGTGCCCTACAGTAGTGATTTTAATCCAGACAAATGAAAACAGAACATTCTATCTCCAAGATACATTTTGAAATCTTTTCCTGTTAGCATTATCATCATTTTTAAACGTATTTGAAAAGTTACAGGAGCCCTTCCAAAGCATCTGTACATGCTCCAAAATGGTTGCGTGACTCTAGGAGGACACATCCACCCAGATATTTCTAACATTCCCAGGAACATGGTTTTGACAATATTCTTGCTCCCATACTGCAAGGTTAGAAATGGAGACAAAGCCAGGTTGCCTGAATCAGGGAGCTGTCGTGTTTCTATGGGGGATGATTTTAGGTGTCTTTTTTATTTAAGAAGCCAGTATTAAAAAGAGGTCTAAAGGATCACAAGGCTGAAGAACAATACAAAGAGGAAGCAGACACTTTCTATAGGTTGACACCATTAGGCATTTCAGTAAGTTCAAGGGATTTTAATTTGTATACCAACACAGCTTCCATCTTGCTACATCTAATACCAGTCAACTCCATTTCATCTAAGTTGTCATATGACAGGATGAGAACAAGGACAGTCTGGTGACAGCACTGCTTACATTAGAAACAAAGGACAGAGGAAGCTACATGTCACTGCATATAGGTCGCAGTTGAATGAATGACCTATGTTTCTTCCCAGGAGCTTCATTTAGGTAAGAATCAAGTACATTTTAAAGGGATAAAAAAAACCTCCTCCAGTTTATGAAAAAAAAAAAAAATTACCATGACATGTATAACAGAATGACAACAGCAAGGAAAACAAATCAAGTTTAAGGTTGGTACTGTGACCATAATTTCATGGTGTAGTTACTGGAAAGGAAAACAAAGACTCAAATGCAGGAAAGAATGACCCAGTATTAACCATTTTTCGTTTCTTAGATTTTGTCTTGGTTTGTGGATTTTCCAGACGATTTGTGCTGTATTTCATGCTGCAGATTACAAACACTTGCTCAGAAGGTACCAGCTTAACACGTCATTCTCTCATCCAGAAGGCAAAAATGTGGTTTGCCACGATGTACTGGACTGATAACTGTCTGCACAGTCTACCCATTTTCATGGTAATTACTGTCCTCTTCAAACCAAAACCTGAAGCTGTTTTGCAGTCCCTTCTGAAGAGAGAATTAAGGTCTCTGTGTAGGAAATTTATTCCAGAGCAGGTTTCTTGTATTTTAAATAGTGACATATGAAAATAAGACTGCAAAAAGGAAGAAGAGCTAATTGAGATGGGTTAGAAACACAGACACTATAGTTCTTTTCAATCTTTAACTACAGTATTCTAAAAATGCCACCGTGCCAGCATTTTAGATTAAGTCCTTAAAATGAACTCTGACAGTATTCTACAGCATTTCCCGGTCACCACAACTATGGATAAAAAATATTCTCTTCAGCTAGTAATTTAGTAGCTTAAAAAAGAAGCAGTTGTTGGGGTTTTGTTTGTTTTTTGTTTGGTTGGTTTGTGTTTTGTTGGTTTTTTTTATATAATACCTAAATAAAGAGTAAACTGTGACATTTATTTAAATCAAAGGCTTTAATTATAGTTGGCACACAGCCTCAGGCTGCCCAGGGCCATCTTTGGCCATTCTGTTCTCAGTCACACTGATGACTTCAGTGAATTACTCCACATTTGTGACAAAGCAAGCAGGAACATAACTTGAACCATTAACAAGATGGCCTAAACTAGCAAAAGACTCAGTAATTTATCAATGTCATCATAACCCAAACCCATTTTGGGCTCTTTCAGCATTAGTTCACGAGAGCTTACAGACACTGCAGACAGCTGAGAGGGAACTCTACAGAGAATTTTTGAGTTTAAAAGCCAGGTTTAACCCTGCAGGTCCAAAGCCCAAAGGGCTCAGGAGAAGAGGAAATTGCCAGGTTGGCTGCTTGGTGATTTTACAGTTTCTGTAAAACCTTCCTGCAGCCACACGTGGCTCTGCGAGGGCAGAGGCTCACAAAGGCTGACCGGCTCCTGGGCAACGCCTCGGAGGGACAAAGCTCTGCCTCGCTGCACCCCTACAGATCAAGGCTGTATTAGGAACAAAATCTTTTCCTCAGATTGGGAGATGCGGTGCAAAAAGATTTTGCGATGCTTTAAAATCTTTCTTCCTGAACATCCGAGCTAAACTAATACAGTCGTATGCTCGGGAACTAAAATGTAGGACAACTAAAAATCTTTAAAAGCCAGGACAATTAATCATGTTCTGCTGTCTGAACCGAGAAACAAACAAGCAGCAGGACATGAAAAGTAAATCACAAATAAATCACAACTAGAAATTAAGATGATTCATGTTAATTATCATGAAGCAAATGTGGTAAATGTGACTAGAAAGTTGTTTTTTACGAAAATCCTGTTAAACCTGATACTACTCTTTAATGTTTACATTTTAATGTTCCTGTTTTAGGACATTTTTAATAATTACTTGCTGTTATACTTGCTGATGTTGTAACACTCAGAGGCATCATGCAAAGAACAACCTAGATGCCTGTTTACATAATGAGGAACACACTGCAACCAGAATTTAATTTTAATGTGTTTCTCTTATATGTTCTCCTAGAAGAAAACATAGTTCTATTAGTAAAGCAATGTAAAATCATGGAAAATTACCATGGAACAGTGAATTTTTCATTCAATTTAAATATTTTTAATTTAAACCTGGCACAGCTCCAGGCCAGAAAGGCTAACAGTTGTGAAAAATCATTATTTCGCAACTCTTGGCAAACAAAGTAAGAAAATCCTTGCTTTTCGGTTGCTTTCAAAACCTCATTCAATAAAAATTTACACAAAACAAAAGGAGTTGAAACTGTCAAGGCACATGAAACTGCAAAAGTATTTGAGATGCTTAGGGCAAACATGGCCATTGCTTTGCACTATTGCAATCATTGGTGCAAGGCAGTTGCTGTCCTGCAGACAAACATTAGATGGCACTTTGGAATCCAGCAGTTCCCACAGAGAGCTGCACAGCACACACTTAACAGATGAAGTGTGAGATGTGAACCTGGGGTACTTTTGATGACAGAGAGAAAAATGACATTTCTGTAAAGGTGTGCTTTTTGGAGCTGGAAGGATGTCTTCAACCTACACATGTAAAGCTGTAAAATAGTATGTCATTAAATTTTGAAAAAAACACATCTTATAAAGAATAAACTCATTCTTCTTCCAGACAGAGGGTCAGTTTCTCAGTTACTGGGTTCCCTTTTTATTTTTTAGTGAATCATTTGAAATCTACTTTTTAAACTAGACTCGCTGGCAAAGTTTTATACAAACACTTCTCAGATAACACATCAGATTTTGAGTGGATTCTGCTGCATGCCAGCAGTTCTGAGCCCCAAATAATGCTCATAAGTGGGGTTTAAGTGGTTTGCTTATCAAATAAATCCCTTCTGGAAAGAACTGCACAGCTTCTGATTCAGCTGGTCAAAGCTTCTTAGTTGTTGCTGAAATCGATACTAATATTCCCATTGACTTGTATCCGTGTTTTTACCATGTAAGGCCTTAAATGAAGACTGAAGAATAATCACAAGGGTGAGACTATTCAAGAAATAGAAGAACAAGGAAATGTCAATTCTTGCTGGAATATGGCTTGAGTCCATTTTCAGAGCCTCTCATATGATTTATACCATGATGCCTGTTGCACAAAATCCTTTTTTTTTTTTTTTTTTTTTTTAAGGCTTCTGCTATGGAATTCCTCCTGCAATACACAAAGCAGGTTGTAGGATTTCCTTTGCAATTTGGGTCATCCCAGCAGAAAGGCAAACAGCAGGAGCTCCTCAGTGGTGCCACATGCCACGCTGTCACTTTGTAAAGTCTCTATCTGACACCTGCAGGAGTTCCAGGAGAGCTCCTGCTCTGGCCCAGGCCTGCAGGGTGCGGGCTGGCAGCAGCACTGCCCCAAGCCAACTGCAGTGCTTTGGGCCTGAGGAGCACCAGCTCCTGCTTCAGCTTCCATTCTTGCTGAGCTATCAGCCACAGGTCCCGACTCTTACTCTAAACCAGGAGCTGATGCTTTCACAGAGACGCGACAATGTCCATAAAAAAGGCGCTCAAAGCTCCAACCTCCAAGCTAAATGGAATTATTATCGTGTCCAACGCAGGAGAAGCCAGGGGTGGGAGCAGACGGGAACACGTCTCCCTGAAAAGCAGCTGAGTAATGGCTCCCGGTGCAGTTCCTAACTGCCGGGATCCCTTGGTACTGCAAGTATCTCTCAGCTCACACTGAATTCTGATCTAAGAACTCATTCTCCCATGGGAATCATATTCCCAAATTTCCCTCCTCCTTCCCCTCGGAACCTCTGAATAGTTGCACATATGCAGAAGCTGAAACCCGACCCAGGTCACTCCTAGAAGCTCAGTAACTCTACTCACTGAATTTGCAGGATCAGGCTGAGGGCAGAGCGAGTGCCCCTGTAACTCCCAGGAACCTGCAGGCCAAAGGAACATGAGCCAAATGACAGAGCAAGGGGAGCTGGGCAGGAGTGGAGCAGGCACAGATCGGGCATGAGGGAACTGACACCAAACCACGCTGTACCCCTCAAGCAGAACGTTGGG
Source organism: Mohoua ochrocephala (assembly GCA_013398855.1). NCBI lineage: Eukaryota > Metazoa > Chordata > Aves > Passeriformes > Acanthizidae > Mohoua > Mohoua ochrocephala. The sequence goes on from VZTA01004464.1 coordinate 436,682, forward strand.
TTCGTCTGGGTTTATTATGGAATTAGGATTATCCTGCAAATTCTTCCAACATTTTGCTACCTATCAATACTAGCAGGAGGAGAACATCCATGGGTTAACTACCGATGAGTTTTTTTCTTGGTATTTGGCACTGCAGCAGGAAATAGTACTGTAACACCAGGGAGCTGTCATGAACCACCAGCACTGTTGTCTGTACCTGACCTTACCTGTAAGGCAAAAAAAAAAGGAATTTTCCATTCTGTCAGTCCCTTCATATGAGCACAAATATGTTATATAACACAAGAAGCCAAGAGGCACTACAAACTCGAACTAATTACATAAAACTTTACACACAAAGATGGAACTGCATTCTGTATGAGATGCAGAAGAGAGAAAAGGGGAGGTGAAGATTCAGTGAAGCTCAGAACCCATTTTTGCTTCTTCTCTGGATATGTTTAAACATATATACAGTATTAATACACCCATTCTATACAATATTAATGCACCCGTGTTCTTACTATCAAAGCACTGGAAACAGCCTCTATATTCTAGCAGTCTGCACTATGTCAGTGTGGAACAGAGAATCTTAAATAAAAGTAATGAAATACAGACAGAAGCGTTATTGTTGCCCAGGCTGACTCAGAAAGGTTAACTTGATGGTATTTTCTTAGAAAAGCAATTTGAGCTAATCTTCTTGTATTTTTTTTTAAATTCTCGCCATGTGTTCTGGTGTGCTTTAGAGTTCACCTTTTATTTGAAAATGACCCTCAATTCACTAAATGTCATTTTTGGCAGAAGTCACAGGTACCTCAGATTAACATAAATACTGAAAAATATTGGTGCTTAATTATGGCTTTAAAATACCTGCCTATAAAAAACAAAGTCAAATGTGTGTGTTTGTTTTCAAACAGGTGTTATTTCTCTGGAACATCAGCTGATATATAAATGCTCCAAATCATAACTATGAAAATATTCTGTAGCTTTTTTCCATAAGCTAATTTTCCTTGAACAGCTATAATCATATCTGCAAAAGTGAAGGAAAAAAAAATTAATTCTATTAACTTGGTTGATTTTTTCATATAAGAACACCCCAACAAACCCGCCACTGGGAACCTAAAAGAATCAAAATAACAGTCAAATGTAATAAATGTTTAATTATTGGATGATTTTGTCAGTGTGAAGACTTCTCAGATCAACCCATGTTACTTCTTACAGGCACATAATAAGTAAAACCCTGCACCAGAAGGTAATGGGCTGATTTCCGTTATTTGTACCATGGGAAAATCTGGCAACTCCCACAGCTTTCCTACCTGTAAGGAGGAGGATAATACCTTTTTCTGACAGAAACCCCTCACAAACCCCTATAAGGCACTACAGAATCTCTGAAGTCAAAGTATTGTTACAGTGCTTTTGCTGGCAACAGAGGTTTATTGAATGCTGGACTTTATTTTGGTTATGAAACGTTAACAGGAATGGAAGTTGTCACCACGTACCAATGGGAAACAATCTGTGAATGCAAACCTTGTTCAGCTCCCCAGATGATCAGACTTGACAGAGCTTCTCTGAAACCCATGGAGCCTTGCCAGTTTAAACCAAGTCAGGATATAGCCTTGTGTTTAATAAGTATCACATGTCTAATATTTTAATAAAAGTGTATATAGATGAGAGAATATTCTTTAGTAGTGGTAAGTTATATTCTGTGGTGGTAATATTGCATCTCTGTGTCAGCCCATCACAGCACATACCCCACACGGGCACATCTGCATCTCCTCCCCGCCCCACTTCAGCTCCCACCGTGAAGAGCAGCAGAAGGCTGATTTGAAAGAAGTTAAATAAAACCAGGTAGATGAAACCAAATACCTCATCCATGAAGAGCAGTAAGACTTCTCAGGCTTGTAAAAAACATTATCAACTAGATACTTGAACGTGTAGAAGACACATGATGGGTGCTACTCACCAGCGACTCAGACACTTGTTGGACTGTGCCTGCCCTGGTAAACTGATCAAAAGGCAAAGACTGCCAAGACTCCCACGGCCTGGGACAGGGACACTGTAATAACCAATGTACAGGATTTACCTCAAAAGTTAGAGAAGCAAACACAAACACACATTAACAGACCACTCTTTCTGTTTTCAGTACAACCAGAGTTTCACTTCCAAAAACCAACAGCAGTGACCAGCCAGTAGTGGCTCCCACTACTCAAAGCCAGAGACAGTCAAGAACATCCTTAAAAACTGTAGTGAGTTTTAGGAGATTTTATTAACCAGATAAAAGATCTATGACCAAAGTTTCATTCAATGTTACATTTTCCAGACTAATGCCAAGGTTTTCACTGTGTAACTAATGACCTTTTGTCTGGAGGGTTCTTAGTCTGAAAAAGCACTTTATTTGACCACTTCAAAATCTGCAGTAACACATATATAAAGCTGCATATCTTCCAAAAGTTCTAGAGTTGAAACGCCCTAATTCACGTTACTGGCTGCACACTCAGCAACAAACTAACTGCAGCTACAGTGGAAGACTGGGGAAGCTGCACAGGGCAGAAGTTACATTTACCCCAAGTGCAGTAACCACCAAGAGCACTTCTGTCCCCATCCACCAGGGCCTGTGGAGGTTAAAGCTGACTGTCCCTAAGGCAGGAGCTGCTCCCAGCCTCCTGCAGGAACAGAGATGGGTACAAAGCTCTGCAGAGCCTGGAGGTTTGGCAGGCACTGCCTTCTGCAGCGGGCTAAGGAAACACAAACGCCTTGGCCACCACCTGAATAAAAGACTCTCACTAATACAAAAGGGAGACTTTTCAACAACAGTTAGGACCTCTCATTGTGAGGACTTTTCCCAGAAACTCTTCCTCTGAGAAAGTTTCCTGTTAAAGAATAATCTCAACTATTTCTAACTACTATCTGAACAAACCATCAATGATTTGTTTAGATTGTCCAAGTAATCAACTTCTCCCATTAAAATATTTTTAATGTAATTTTTAGAAAAAAATATCCACACTTTCTTAATGCAAAGTCAAGAAGCCTATGCACGCATTTTTTGGCAATTACAGCACATCCCTGACCTCATTTGCAGATCTGATATTTCTCATCAAGGGCCAAAAGACACAATGGCATACACACTCACAGAAAAAGTCAGCAAGTGCACCAGAGTTCACATGTTCCGTTCCAGTATTTGAAATTCACACTGAACAGGCAGAACTCACCAGCAAGTGGCTAACTGGGCTGTCTGGGACAAGGAGTTATTGTTATGGAAGGAGTTTAAAGCTAGTATTAAAAAAAAAAAAAAGAAATTAAAATAAGAGTTCCAGAATTAATTAATTAGAATCAATATTTTTATAAGACCTTGATTTTGTCTTTTGAGGACTTCAGAAAACTGCTACACTCCTGGCACATTGCCCATATATATAATACTTTTCCTTGTCTAAAATGAAAAGGGGAAAAAAAAAAGCTTAATTTTGTACTCTAAGAAGGGAGTAAGTGTGGGACTGTATATTAAAAAAAAGTGCTGAGAGAGACTCTATTAACAAAGCCCTGACTATACACACTTCTCTAACAAATCCCTTTGGCAGATTCCACTTTGACAAACAAACAACATGGAAAACTGATGCCTGGTTGTGAAGATGATTAAAGATTATTTGTCACTCTCATAAAATGGAGCTAACCCTCATTTCTTTTGTCAGAATAACTAGATTATGTATAATCACCATGCAAGTTCCAAATGGAAAAGCTGCTACTTGACTTACTTTGCAATATTCCTGTTTACAACCAGTTGAATGGGGTGACGTGCAGCAATCAGCCAGTCCTCACTGGAACAGCCCCAGAGAGGTGGATTTCACTACAGGGTGGGAGCAATCCCCACGGACAGCAGAGCACAGAGAGCCTTTTGCTTTGTGTACTCTGCACAATGAAATGCCACATAGAATACTGGAGATGAAAAGATTATGTATTCTGCCTAGGACTGAATGTACAGCTTCCATCCTTCATTGAAACGCTATTTAATTCTAGTAAGTCAGGGAGGAATTTGGCCCTTGGTATATTTTATGAAAATCCACACAACTAACCTTACATTGATTCTTAAGTGTGCATATTTCGTTTTTAACCATTTTATTTCATACACAAGGTACTCTAAAAACCTCTGTGCTAATTATCAATGAATTAAAGCTCCCCTCACCCAGTGGCAGTGAGCTGAGCATACGCAGATTCAGTCTGGGGTCACTTACAGGGGCTGTTTCTCCATAAGAGTCACGTAGACCCCAGTAACTTAAAACTCTTTTATTAAGTTTTCCTGGAAGTGGTTAGACCTTAAGCCATTACACTGCAGAAAACTCATGCTTCATCAGTTTTGTGGATAAGGAATTTCATTCTGAAGCTATTAATCAGGCACTTTGCACAAAGTCGTTCAGAAAAAGTGAAGGTGAACTTGTCCTTTTCCTATAAAAAATACGTAAGCACATCTCCCCTCTCCCAGCCCAGCTGCTCGTCAGAGGATAACCACCTACAGCTCCGACCAGACACGGTCAGACTTTCAGCCTAACCAGCACAGGCTGCTCCTTTCACATGAAATCCCAAATTCAAGCATCTACACGTACAAAACCATGGCAGCTGTTAACAGAAAAGCAGTGCTAACATAGTATAAGGTAAAGTCTGCCTGAATACAGCTCAGTGCAAGTATAATTGTAAAACAGTCTGGTGTAACTGGGAAACAACTTCTAGAATCGTCATAGCCCAGAGTTTCCTTCTGAATTGAACCACGTTTTCTTAGGAAACAGACCTTCACAAATGGTACTATTGCTTCTGCATGACTTACCTTGTGTGTCAGAGGGGCTTGAGAGCTGAAGTAATTTAGAGACTTAAGTAGTTTATCATTGCACATTTCAACAGTTAAAGAATGTATATCAAGCAAAACAATATTTGGAAATCTATAGCTACCCACAAAGCCAGTTTGCATCATTAAAATGGTCTATCAATTCACTGCACATGAGAAACAAATTATGAAGTCCTCCCTACACAAACAATAAGGCCTTGCAGGAGGGAAATCCCTGCTTTTCATGCTGCTCCCTCTATTCAAAGTCCAGCTATTTCTAATGGAAATTTTGTTTGCTATGGAGATTATGATTCAGCCTTCTTTTTCAATCGCAAGCACATCACCAGACTTATAGCAAGTGCATAGATTTAGACAAGGGTGTGAAGATCCCTCGTTAGGATTTTTACTCAAGTATGCACACACTTTTAAAAGTATCCCATGAGCTAAGAGGAAGAGCAACCTCCAAGCCAAGGCTCTGAAGCCCGAGCTTGCAGACGACTTGATGAAGCACACAAACCGCACCCCAGCTCCGGGCTATCGGAAGACAACGCCACGCAATAATGAAATGCCGACAACACACACGATGCACTGACTTTCTGGAATGGGACACTGAGCTAGGGGTGGACTCTAGTGACAGAGAAAGGAGCAGGCTGTTACCTGCAGTACGAGCTGCTGCCAGGCGGTTGCCAGTGGCTGACCATTGCCAATGTTGCAAATGCTCATTCGGTCTGCGGGCTGATTGGCACGCTCGAGTTGCAAGGAGACATTGCGCCGCTCTTCCTCAAGTGCGCGGGTGAGCCGCTCGAAACGAGCTTCTTGCTCTTTAACAGATGCTAAAATGCTGGCAGCAGACCTGATATCATAGTCATCCATGACTGCTTTCAAATGCTTCCTGCCTGTTAACTGACCAGGGCAAATGGAAAGGGTTAGGTAAAGGGTGGGGAGGGCACAGGTCAGAGGTTAAAGATAAAAATGCACATCGTTAGTCACCCTGCTAAAATACTGATCACTCTAAGAAGCAAACTACGGTGCTCTTTGAAAAGCACCCATTTTCCACTCATTCATCTGATTTTAAATTAAAAGTAATTAATCTAAGACTTCCATGTTCAAAAAAGGAAAAAAAAAAGATATGCTCACCTTTGAGAGAATTTGTATTTAATTCCTTTGATCTTTTTGCTAAAACTGCTCTGACAAGGGTTTTCATCCCTCTTGCAGAGCTAATTTCACTGTGCAAATAATAATGTACTTAAAAGAAATATATAAAAAAAGATATGGCTTTAGAGGGAACGAGGAACATTCTCTCTACAGACACCTGGAATTTTTGTCTTTAACAGCGTAAGTGAGAAATTTAACATTTTTAAGGACAGAAACATCATGGTTTAAGAAAACAGTTGTGTCCATTTTTTCCACACCCTCCCAAACTTAACAGACAGTAGCTGAAAACAGTTTTCATTTTTAAATTATAGCAGCACACTGTAACATTGGAAACATTTTTAAATGCAGAGTGTGCAATTGCAGTTGAAATGCTTGATGATTTCAGCCAATGCAAGTCCTTCATGCAGCTGTTTGCTAATAATGCAAATGAAAAAATCAAACATCTTCCATGGAAAACACACAGGACTGCTTGCCTTTCAATGCAAAAAAAGGAACTCAGAAACCAGGGTTAGAACTTCTGCCTTATGTCTTCTCTAGCAGGATTATGAAACGACCCATTTAAAACCCTATCTCCACCCGTTTGGTGCATGCAGTAAAACTTCCCACTGACTCCACAGATCTATGGCCTGAAAACCATTTAAAACGTTTTACTACGAGTATGAAATCAGCTGTATAATACAAGCATAAATGATGGCCTCAACAGAATCCTTCATTAGACAAGTAACCCCTTTACTACTAAACTACTTAAAGCACCTCTAAGACGAGCAGAGGCAAAATTGTCTCGAGCTCCTGTAATTCAAGAACTGTTCATGTTCTGTGCTGAGAGTTAAGTCTTGAGAAATTGTCCCTTGATTTGCTGCCAAAGATTCTTTGTTTTCCATCTATCAACAAGGATTTCCATGAGCACAGATAGTTCCCTGCTTCCTGATGATTTCCAATTCATCGTTCACTGCTTTTAGATGCTGCACACTCTTGACTGATGCATTTTCCATGACTGTCACATTTATCAGGTCTCTCTCCTCTGCAGATTCTTTGGTAGCTCATAATGACATGGTCATAATATTGTTATGTTCCCAAAGAGGAGTATTAGTAGTGATTAAGCTGCATGTTTCCACACAGTTTGTTGGAAACTCCTAAGCAGGCTCAAAGTCTCCTTTCTTTTGTCAAATATGGTTGAAATCACCCAAGAGGCCGAAAAGACACTGGGGCAGAAGTGACAAACCCAAACCCAATGACATACACTCTGATTTCATGAGGAATAACCTGCCAGTAGCTCTGTGTTCATTGTTAACCCTTAGAGAGTTGCTGTTGAAAGGGATCAGGGTAATATAAAATCATGTTGGGGACACTGTAAGGATTATCGTGTATTAATCTCATAATGTTTACTTATAACCATGATTTGAGGCTTTCATGTTTGCAGACCAGTAGGCAGAAATTACTTTTCTCATTTATGCATTGATTTAACTTCTACTGAAATTCTGAAAGAAAACCAAAAACCACCAAAGGGTTTTCCAGATGTCACAGACTAGTCAAATACAGACCAAGCTGCCAACTTCTGAGACCTTCCAATAGATTATTAAAAGTCTATAAAACCTTCAGAGAGTACACTGGTTTCTGCAAAGGAGAATCACAACCCTCTAAAAGGGTAATACGATTCATGGGAAGTCACAGGAAGACTCACCTGCTCCATCTCAGCATGATTTAGCCCTGGCACAGCTAGACATGAACACAGCCAGACTTTCTGGACCTCAGCTGGCTTGTGCGCAGCCAAGTTCCACGTTTCTGCTTTTGTGCTTCCCTGCTTTTGCACAGATGGAGACAGCTCTGTCTGTTGTCTCTGCTCCCAGGGGTGCACGCATGCTCACAGACTCCTTGGAGTGTGAAAGAAGTGGGACTCCACAGACCCGGGCACAAGTCAGATTTTGGAAGAAATATACCTCGGGGTGGGGGTGGCATTTCTAACTGTACATTCCTAAAGACAACCCCTGGGTTACTGATCACCACTGCCCTCGTGCTAGGGCAGATAAACAGCCTGGCTGCCACGGATCCAAATACCCATCATGAGGGGATGTTCCAGGCCCAAGGAAAGAGTCTGGATCAGTCAGGGATTAATGAATGGAGACAGGCTCCTTCGAGGTGCTGCAGAGCAGGAATTCGGGTCTCCTCAGTCACCCCCACAGGGGCCCAGCTTTCAGGAACTTCACCGTCTGCAGCTGGAACTGCTCTTTCTCACATGCAACCACCATATGGCACCAAAGCCATCTTTTGGGGGTCCCGCAGGCTGGATATTTCTGTGGACTGATTTCAGAAAGTGAATCCAGTGGGGACGTAGAAAGAAGACGACAAGATGTTATCTACAGTAAGTAAATTTTAAACAAACAGGTTTCTTGTAGAATATATAATGCAAGTTTCTGTTCTAAGGAAAAGCATTACCAACAGCGCATGAAAAATCAAGAAGCCCCTCTTCAGAAGCAGTTACGGCTTTAATAATAAAAATCAAGTTGATGACTGAGCTGGTATATAACTTTCAAGTCACATTTTGAGAATGTGACAAAGATCCCATTCAGAAAATCCTTAGTGAGATATAAGCCCTTGATGCCCCACATGAGAAAACCTAGAAAATTTGGGTTCTATAAATGGTACAAATCTCTAGAGAGGTCTCCCTGCAGAAAGTATAGTGTTAACCTCTTTATAACCATAAATATTGTGCTTCTTTTCTCTATGCAAAGAAAAACACGGGCAGAAAATAAACTGTGTAAATTTTCAGATGTACAATTAGTGACCATAAAAATCCTAATTGCTACGCAGAAACAGCAGTAGGACCAATAACTGCCTTTTAAGAACTGATGGACAAAGACAGACTTCTGCATTTCAAATGTTTTATTAGCAGATAAATACTTGCTTGCTGTTGATTGCACCCCTAATTATTTACCCAGGGTTTCAACAATTTACATTATCAGCAGTCTAGACGGGAGGAGAAAAAAAAAAGTACTGACTCATGAGTCAGTTACTCAGGCTGCCACTTGCAATTTGCTACCATTCGTAAATAAATTAAAGTGCATTGAAAAGGGTATCAATAAATGAAAATATCAGACCCAGAGCAGCCAGGTAAAAATTATTCCTTAGGCTGCACTTCTAAACACAGCAAACAGTTGCCTACAGAGTATCAAAGGCTACGCTGACAGCAGCAAATCTCTCTCTCCTGCCTACGTGACTCTAAATACATTAGTGTTGCACTAGAATTAGAGCAAAGTAAGAGGATGTGTTTCTTCTGACTGTACATGTGAAAAACTAATGCATCAAAAGGCCCCTTCTGAGTCAATACAACCTGAGTGCTCACGAGGATGAAAATCACCCCAGTGCAAAGGGCTGAAACAGGGGTCCTGCTCACTACTAATACCCCAGCTCACCCCAGAGTCTGAGGCTCTTGGAATCACTGCCAAGACTCCAAGGGTCACTTGGTGCTCCACGAAAAACATGAGTCAACTCTGCATGCTAATTTTGCTATTATAGGATGTAGCTGATAGTCAAGAGTTTTTAAAGAGCCCTTAAGATTAAGAGGGGTCAAGTTCTGTGAGACTTGGGCACCTAAATCCTAACAGTCATGGAGAACCTCAAATCCCCTGCACTTCAAAGTACCATGTGTTCCTAAGGAGATCAGGTCTGTGAGCGAGCTGCGTTTGGAGAGCGCAGCGTCCACCCGCCGGCTGTGGAACACGGCAGGGGCTTCTCCCAGCGTCAGAGGAAGAGGCTCTCAGGGATTTCTCATATCCAACAGTCTGGATGCTCAGCTCAGCTGCCCCACTACTGCCCTACCCAAGACCAGTCCAAGTCTACTCAGTCCTGCTGGCAAGAGATGTTTCTATGAGCATCAAGAAGCTTGTTCATACAGCGGCTCAGCAGCTGTAGGAGCAAACAGGAAGGCCTGTGAGTGTGCATGGAAACAGCAGCTTTGTGCTTCTCCAGGGAACAAAACCAGCAGAATAAAAGCAAAATGGGGCTTAAACAATCTATGGAACTGAAGCATAACACATGCTAATGATAATTTCAGCCTCAAGTGCCACGAGAGATGAGTAGCATAACATGACTGTTGCCCCCCATGCGACACCAGAAAGCATGCAGAGAAAACTGAGCAATACACACCTAGTGAGGTACCGAAGTCTGAGGGTTAGAGCTGCTGGGACATCACCCACTAAGACTAGAACAGGACAGACAAAGCAGGAGAGCAGCCTCAAGAAGAACCAGCTAAAAGAGAGGAAAGAGAGACAGAGTTAGTTAATAAGGTGCATAGTCCTCTTCTGTGCATAGTCAGCTCCCATGTTCTTCTCACTGTGTTGTAGAAATTATTTATTACATTGTCTTCCTCCAAACTTGTAGTAGAAGAATGTCGTGGTTTGACGCTGGCCCAACGCCAGACACCCACGAGAGCGCTCGCTCACCCTCCCCTGCCACAGCTGGGCAGAGGAGGGAGAAGGAAAAAATTAACAAATGCTTCATGAGGGAGATAAGGACCAGGAGAAACACTTAAAGGGCGAAACAGGCTCAACTAAAGTTGCGAAGTGAATTTATTAGTAACAGAATCAGAGGAGGATAATGAGAAGTAAAATAAGCCCTCAGAGCACCTTCCACCCCCCAGCCCCTCCCTCCTTCTTCTTGACAGCGCAGGGAGACAGGGCATGGGGGTTTGGTCAGTCCATCACCGAGATTCCCTTCCTCTGCTCCAGGAGAGGAGTCTTCCCCTGTGAGGCTGTGGGGTCCCTCCCACGAGAGACAGCTCTCCATGAACTTCCCCGGCGTGGGTCTCTCTTCCATGGGGTGCAGTCCTCCAAGGACAGGCTGCTCCAGCCTGGAAGGGCAAGGGCCCTCTCTCTCCACTGGGTCTTCCACTGGATCACAGTCTCTTCCAGGCATCCACCTGCTCCAGCACAGGCACCTCCCCCACGGGCTGCGGGGGGATCTCTGCATCCCATGTGGATCCCCACAGGCTGCGGGTGGATCTCTGCATCCCATGTGGACCCCTGGGCCGCAGGGGCACAGCTGCTTCACCATGATCTTCACCACGGCCTGCAGAGGCATCTCGGCTGTGGCACCTGGAGCACCTCCTCCCCCTCCTTCTTCACTGATCTTGGTGTCTCCATGTTGTTTTCTTCACATGTTCTCACCTCCTCTTCTCTGACTAGAATCCAAAATCTTGTGACTTTGTTTTGATTTTCTTCTTAAATATGTCATCACAGAGGCGTTACCAACCTCTCTCATTGGCCCAGTTTTGGCCAGCAGCATGTCCATCTTCAGAGCCATCAGGGACTGGCTCTGTCGGACATGGTGGGAAGCTTCCAGCAGCTTCCTCACAGGAGCCATCTTTGTGGTCTCCCTGCTACCCAAAACCAGGCCGTGCCAAACCAATCCCAAGAAATAATATTCAGAGAAGCCAATCCCGAGACTCCTAAGGAATGAAACCCCACCCTGATTAATCCGATTTGTTATCAGTGATCAATACTTTCATGTTCCTGTGAGATTTACTGTTAATGTCCTAAATGAGGGAAAACTCTAGACTGGAAGGAGTGTCTTGTAGATGATGGAATGTTGCAAAGCTGGATATTGTAGCCAGGCAATTTAAAACACAGAAAGCTAACATGATGCTCTCAGAAATGACAAGTGTTATTTAGGCACACAACTTTAGGCCCCTGTCAGATGTACAAGCCCCAAACGGCTCAAGATCATTTCACACATCCCTGTTAGAGAGGGCACATTCATTTCTAAAAGATGCACCCAGCACGACAGCTTGTTCTCCCTGTCTGTACAGGTACGTATCTGATCCTGTATGAAACCAAAGCAAAAGAAGCTTTTAGGATATCAGGTCATCTGTGTAGCTCAGTAAATCCCTGATTTATTTTGTCTTAAAACATTTATCACTGAAACTTCTCTGGGTCAGCAGCTGCCAATTTAGTCCCTGTTTTTGCTGGAGAATGTACAGAACAGAACCCGTTTGGCACAGGCACGATTCTGTGAGGCAGCACTGCCAGTCATAAGCTACTACCACATCAAAAATGCTGCAACCACATGGCACAAAATGCAGAGCCAGTACAAACTCACACTGCTGGTTCAAATGTTTCAGAACATTTTCAGAGAGGAATGTTGCCCTGGCAGATTTTATGCTTGACCAGGTACTGTCTGCCTTCCTGAAGCCAGCATAAACACAATTTCTTGTGTTTCAGCCAAATTACCAGAAATACGATCCTTTCTTTGCATGGATCCCACCTCAAAGGGCACACAACCATCATGCCAGAAAACTCAGTTTTTCTTAAACTAACAGAAGTAAATTCTATGCTCAAAACTTATATAGATATAACAAAACTGTGCAAAGATATGCCCAAAGATGAAAGTCAGGAGGCAGAGTGAGAAAAAGACTAATTCTCCAGTAAATGACCAGAGGGAATAAATTAAACATAACTGAGCTTCTACAGATAAAAGAGTAACACTTTGGAAATAGATATATATATTAAATACATGTAACACATTCCAAATAAACTGCTTCTCAGACCTTATGCTGAAATCTAACTTGAGCCTGGGTCCTCTCGCTGCTGTGGTTGACTGAGTTCTAATTTGACCCTTACGTGACAACCTCCATCAATGAATAGCAATGAGCAATTCACAAAGAAAGCTATTTCAATATAGTTCTCTGGTAGGCACAGACAGACACACTGTGCTGCTGTCAAAAGAAACAACAAAAAAAGCTGGTCAGGGTTTTTTTGTTCCTTTGGACAGAGGCAGCCTGTGAAACAAGGTTTAAACTAGGGAATGAACAAGGGCAGAGGAAATGGTAACAGGAGAACTCCTTGAGAAGGAACTTTGCATCTTAAGGACATTGCAATGAATGCTGCAGTTCACCACTTCCATTACTGCAGGAAAAAAAAGTCCATGTGCAATATTTGAGCTTTTACACTAGTAGGAAATTTCATCTGATCATCCAGCGGGAAACATTCTGTAGAAATAAATAAATAAATAAATTCTGCAAATACATTTGCAGAATATCATACTATGAATTGGGTTTAGCAACATCAACAAAAGCACCCAAACATATGCTTGTAAAGGCAATACAGTTCCAACACTTAACTCACTACAGAACTGGCTCTGGTCAGTAGCACCACAGCATCTCCAATCTTACCAAAATGGTTCCCAGTCCATTTAAAAAGAAATAATTTAATTAACCTTTTACTTAAAAGCACTGAAATCATATTGTAGCACCTCAGAAAAGATACAGTTCTCAGCAAAAAAAGAATACAGAATTTTCTTATATCCAATGCAATCCCTCTCTATCTACTAATCACTGCATATTTAAATGACACCAGTCTTCTTTCTACAGCCTCCTTTTGACAAAGATTCCTCATTTCAGCACTTTGCAACTAGGGTTTTTCAGGTTTTCCTTCCAAAATTTCATAGAGTGTTTTCAGGGCTTGCTGATACAGTGTGTCTGCATAGCTTTAATTATACTGTAGCTCTCTTTCCCCAGTAAGGTAAATTTCAACTGCTATACTGTACTTCCAAATGGAAAGGAAAATAAATTATGGAAATACAGAACATCTTTCTCAGAACTGCATATATATAATAGCATAAATTATTCCGTTTAATGCTCTAAAGTTCCAATTGAAATATTTTTACAAGGGCAATTTTTAAAGTAAATGCTTTAGCCTATGGTTACTCTTACCCAATGTAAAAAAAAAAAAAAAAAATCCATTTCTTCCTGAACAGCAAAAAGCACCTTTCGAAAGCAGAGCTCTTGCTCTCTGGGACCTAAGGACTTGCCTACACTGAGTAAGCTGAACTCCTCCACCAGAGCACTCATTATGCCACACTTCCTTCAGAGATCAGCATTTGTGTTAATTAAGCATAAAACAGCACAGCAAAATGGCAGCATATTACTTCACACCTACTAAGTGTCCACACTAAGGTTTAATGGGGTATGTGATAATCTATAAATTCACACTCTGCTCTGTAAATTCTCTATGTAAACAAACACTCCCCAAATATTTCCAAACGAGTATCCAGGTGGAATAGTTTTTGTAAAAATCTTGTAAATACCAAAAGACCAAACAAGGCAGAGATGATTTCTCATGGAAAAAATCAGAATACTTTGATTATTTCAGCAATTCTATTTGTTTAACACTATACCTTATAATAATCAGGCCCATTGTTTACAGATCACCAGAAGCTTTTATATTTCCCTTTATAGCTTTTAGGTTTTTTTATAGAAATAAAATGCAACTTGAAAATCAAAGCTAGAATGAACAAGATCATACTTTGCAATCTCTCTTGGAATATGAATAGTAAATTTGCTGCATCTCAAGCCTCTGACACCTTTTCTTCTGCCTTGGAACTTGCCAAACATGATTGCTACCAGCTTGATTAGTTCATAGGCCGATCACTTTAACACCCCAGAACACATGTCCTTGCATACTAAAGCTGCTGCGTGCCATTGATTTTTCAAAGGTCTCCCCCACTGAAATCAATAAGGAGCTCTGCTTAAAAATGGATTGCACTTCGTGGTCCCTTTCTGACTTGCGGATATCCAGGCTTCCAAGAATTCTCACAGCTGCCTTTAGCAGCAGCTCCGTGTCCCCCACTTCCTCTGACCCCAGTCTGATCCTAACCCACACCAACAGACCCTTCGGCCACTGATCACAGCGAGCAGAAACAGACAACAGAAAATCCCACCATAACCATTTCACTGGAACAATGTCTTCCAAGCAGCAAAGGAGAACCCCTCCAACAGCCCATGTGACTGTTAAATAGCATCAGGCCTTCAATTAACCATGGAGGCTGTAACATTTTCAACAGAAATTACTTCCTTACTGGAGAGCCTCCCTTGCAAGCAGAGCCACCCAAAATCAATACATCTGTTCTCGGAACAAGGCTATTTCAATGAGAAAAAGATACAGATCAAAAGCAGCACAGTTCATAACTCCACTGCCTCCCTTCTTTCCCATGTATTTTGAAGCTTGGCTTCATTAATCTACAATCCAATTTGGCCACAAATAAGCCAGACACATAAACACACTGTTATAACCTCACGCAGTTACTTCCACAGAACACTTACAAGATTTCACTAATCAATATACAAGAATCCTCGTTTTTCTTGGCTCTTAGGTGTTCAGAGTTTTGGTAAAAGGGCTTCCATTTTAAGAGAAAGGCTACTGCCAGGAACGCGACTGACACTGGCTCTGTGTGGGGAACCACAGCTGAGAACAGCCCTGTATTTATGAGCATTTAATCTCTACAACACGCAGGAACAAGAGTCAGCGGGCCAGCAGCAGTTCCCAAAGCCAGGCCAGTTTGTCACGGGTGAAACAGAGTAACTGAAATATTACAGCAAGGCTGGAAAATCCTGCAGAAGCTCATAATAACTCTTTCATAAAAGATACTATTGTGCTATCACCAAGCAGATAAATAGCAAAATGGCAAGCAACAAAGCTGAGGTCAGCTCTGCAGTCAGGCAGCCCAACAGCTTCGCCCATTCCAAACGCCCCCGGAAGGCATCGGGCAGCGTGTTTAGGCAGCATATTCAAACTAAGAGCCATTAGGTAGAAAATTGTCCTTTCACTACACATTTTGAGTGGGAAAAAATCTAACTGTGACCCCACAGAACAGTGAGTGTTTAAGCTCAGCAACAGATGTGTCAAATGACTTATCCCAACCATGAGGAGTTAATTGATGCTATAAATAGCACTCTGCAGACAAAAAAAAAAATCCACTTAATTCTAGTATCCAAAGAATACAGTCTAGCTCTGCTTATCAGTAAAACTATTTTCCTTTAAAGAAGTGGGCCTGGATGTTTTACATGTAGATTAACATAGAGAGATAATTTGATTTCAGGCTATTGAGAGATTTTCTTCCTTTCATGTTTCAGAAGAACAGGGCTGCATGCAGCTAAATGAGATCCATAGATTACAGTAGAAGAAAGGCCAATAAAACTGCACAGCTACATTCTGGGGTAATAACAAATGCTTTTTAATTCTAGGGCTCCAGTCTCGGGGTTTATGAGGGCATTTCCAATTACTACTTCTAAGATTAATGCAAATAAGTGCATCAAATAGAAACAGATTTTTTAACCCATCTGAATCAAATACTTAGTATCTGCCATAGCATTTTATACCAATAAATAAACTGGTATTGCTAGGAAAAAAATTCACAGGTCTGAAGTGTTCAGAGCGAGCCCCTTCCCTGTGGTTTTCACCTGCTTTCAGGAGAAAACAAAACCAAAATCAAAAAACCGTTCAGCTGTTTTCCAGAACGTGGGCCTTGTTTACCTCCCACAGCCACATCTAGTGGATTGTCTGGCTGCTCCATTGCTCCACCAGGGAACTGAAAGCATCAGTATAAACAGGAAAGAACATAACGTCAATGTTCATGTTTAATTCTTGAAGCTACTAAATCAAATTAATTTCATTAGCTGCTTACCAACCAATCTTACTGCATTACTCTCCCATATTTCAGCCTCTCTCATTAAAAACAATCAGATTTCCACCTTATGTTGCTTTAAACCAGGAACAGTATCAATGAAGAGATTACAGCAACACAAAGATGGAAGAAACAGAATAAGGCCCACTAGCTTTAATTCTCTCCAGTAACATCTGTGTCATTCTAAATCCAGGATTTTTTTTCACCAAGCTATGTTCGGAAGCCTGAGGCACTAAGTAAATCTACTCTGTTTAGACCAAAACTATTGATCTGCTTTCTGCAATGGCATGTGCAGAGCACACCCTTCACTGTTTCAGCATCTGTAAATTTAAAATGCAATCCAAGTTCATTTTACCCTTGTAAGTTTAGGATGCAATCCAAGTTTGTGCTGATTAACACCACAGCTTTTTAGTATTACAAGGCAAACATGCATTTGAGAACGAATAAATAATTTCTGAGCAAAATAAAAGTATTTAACTCATCTGCTGTCTTGAATAATCATTCAGTTCATGCATAAAGACAGGAAAAACAGATACATTTTAATGAAAGTCTCGGAGAAAGTCATCATTCCATATGATAGATTTGAGCATGTAACATCTCTCAACAGAATAGTCTTTGTTAGGCACTGCAAAAAGATGCTGCTCCAGAGGTGGTGCCTGGTTGAGGGGCAGAAGCATTGCCACAAAAACTGCCAGTTCAACTCCCCTGTTTCCAGGTACAAGGTGCTGCTGAATTTTCAAGGCGGAAATCCTTGTCCCTGAGAAGCATTCCCTATTCTATTAGCCAAGCATACTGGCTTCTGTGGGGTTAAACTGACAGCCAGAGTAGCCCTCCGAGAATAATATTCGGGACATGCCTGCTTCATCTCCCTGGGCAAATCAAGATGCCATAGTAACCCCATTGATTAGTCCAGACTCAAGTGTTCCTCACTCATTCAGATGGTCCCTCGCACACAACGGAAACGCGGGGCTGTGCTCACACTGCCAAGTGCTACAGCCACACGCTGATCACAACTCGTTTCTACTACATCACTGCAAGTATCAATTTTCATGACTAAGATTCACATCTTTATTACAAGAGCTTTTTATTCACCGGTTTGTGGCTCTATCAAAATTTAAACATTCGGGCTGCCAGCAGAGCACAGGGACGTGGTGTCCAGGCTGCTCTGCAGGCGGTGAGAGCCTGGCACAGGTCACCACAGCCTTGGGCTGGCAACTCACCAACACCACCCTGGACCTCCAGGGATCCCCCCTTCTCCCCATCCCTCCTTCCCTGCATGGAAAATCTGTTCTGAATCTGACCTTCTCATAAACCTCCATCTCAACTGGACAACTACCACATTTAAATGACATGTTCTGTGCTGAGGTTGACCCTGACCTGAAAATCAGCAGGAACTGGGGAAAATATTAGATTTAGGGGGTCAGTATAAATTGTCTTTTGGAGAAATCATTTCCTTCCAGATAGCTATAGTTAGACCCTGATCTCACCCATTCTAAGCCTTATCCTACATTCTTATCTTTGACTAAATCTTAATGCTTTTTGTAGTTTATATCCCCCATCAAGAATATTTCCTATTTCCAGGAACAAACTTATCACTAGTGCCTAATTACAGTTATTTGGAAGCAGAAATATTTCTTCCAAATCACTGAAGATCTGCTCCAAGAAACAACTTTCTATTCAAACATCCCTTTTTAATAATCTTCCTGCTGATAACTGCTGAATGGGAAAAATAACAATTTTGCTTTCACTTTCTAACCACTTCAAATGTTTAAAGCAAATTCCCTCTATTATATTAAAATTAAAATCCTGCACTGTATAAATAGGAATACATTTCAGCTATAATAAACACTTCTAGCTCATTTCACTAAGACCATGAAAATAACAGAGGTAAGTCCCAAACAATTCAGACAGTAAATACAATGTAAGCTCTGCTGAGAATCTTTCCTACAAACAGCTTTGAAACTTTAAATGGACTATTTATTTTCAATAAAACTTTTTGGTTTGACATATATAAAAGGAAAAATGTTTAATCTAAAAACAATCAAAAGAAAATGGAAAACTTTATAAAAAGCAGTAACATGATACGTGTTATTCAGAGGATTATTTTCGAGGAACGCTTGGCTAAAACTATAATCCACCTACACTGAGAAAAATAAAGCAGTACATAGAAGGGAGCAACATTTCAGGAAAATAAACAAGAGTACTTTAATATTTAATCCCATTATTCACTTTCAAGTCCTCGGATTTAAAACAGACACACCAAAGTACTGAGGTGAATTCCAAGCAGCTGAAAATGCTTATGGTCATCCTCTAAGTGAGCAGAGGATTGGCCTTTTGATTCTGGAAAGGCTAAGATAGAGCTGGCAGGGAGGGCATGGAGAGAGGAAGAGACATCCTAAGAGTCTGACCCTCACTGCCTGGAGGAAGAAGTCCCGCAGTTGAGAGACATGCCCTGCTCTGTCAGGGTTAGAATGAAGCTGAACAAGTATTTCCATGGTAAAATGAAAGGGAGAGATGGATCAGAGAGGGAACAAAAGAGAAAATCGTCATCCCCGTTTCCCTCAGCTGCACTTGCATTTTACCCCTGCCACCGCCTTGGCTCTGGACACAATGATGGCAGAGGGTCTTGTCCTAGTTCAGTTTCAAGACCTATCATAGGTATTCCCTTCTTTCTGCTCCTCAACCATTCTACCACTACGTTAAACAAATTTTAGTTGGCCTTCAATAGCATGCAAACGAAGGAATTTCTGAGAGGTATAAAAACAATTGAATAAAAAGACAGTGATTTAAGAACACACATAATGAAATAGTAACAATACACTCAAGAGACTCAGCTGCAGAAACACAGTACCTTTTATAATGGTTCTTTCTTGTAGTGGCTTTTAAGATGGAAATTCTCCTTTGGTTCGATAATAACTCTGTAAGAGAAACAAAGAAAATAACAAAGATTTTTATTCCATGTGGGGGAAGTAGGAAGAGGGGATTATTTTTAAATAACCGATAACATTTACATAATACCATGGAAGTCTATTAGTTGTATCTCTCCTTGGTTCCCCTTCCCGAGTCATGCTGGTTTACAAAAAAGCATTAGCTCTGGCATCTGTTCCACCATCACCTGAAATCCCAAGGAAATCCCACAGAACTGGAGTATTGAAAATAAACTCCATCAAAAGATCCTCTTGATTTCTGCCCCAGTGCCACTCATATGTGCATATATCACACATTCCTGAACTTAAAATTAAGCCAATATATATTTAATTCCCCATTAATTCCTAGATTTAGGAGCAAAAAATGTTTCCTTCATAAGCGAACACCACAGCATTTTCAGTCATCCAGGTCTAAATGCCATCTAGTGGCTCTAAAAAATGTCAGCTGTGGCTCCACAGATCCACCTCATCCTGTTCGACATTTTTTCTTCTAACAGCAGGAAATAAGAGAAATTAGGGCAGGAAATTCACCAGAAAGAACTCAACGTTTTTCAACATCTCATTTGTTGTTAGAGCTTCATGCAGCATTCCCATTACAGCATTTGCTATCCTAGCAATTGCTCAAAGCAGGATCCTTTGTCTTGCCTTCCCACTCTCCTGCTCTCTTTCTGAGAGCAAGAACATTTCAGGCAGCTGATTCCTGCAGATCACCCTTGCTGGGTTTCACTCAGGTGAAGTTTACCCAAAAACCAGACATGGCACTACCCTTCCATGACGCACGGCTCCATCACTCGACCCTTCCTCACTGCTCCTCCTCTGCCTGGCAGGTACAGGAAGGCCAAATAATGTGAGTGCTAAGTAAGGAAAAGCACTTCAATCCTGCAGACTCACTGTAACCACAGAGGTGCTAAAAGAAAATTCTACATCTCTGATGTAAGAAGAGGGCTCCTTTGAAGCCTAATTTCTTTTAGCTTTTGTCTCATAACAAGAATATGACTATCTCCTCTAAGTAAGCTAATGTTATTTATTAAAATATTCTCCATTTTTAAGCCAGAAATAAATAATGATTTACATTTAGTGTCACCTGGAATAGATAAAAACTACTGGAAAAAATACTTCCCTTGATTTTTCTTTCCTCCTTTTTCACCCGTGTTTTTGCTGGTTTTGATTCAGAGTCAAGAGGACAAGCTGCCTAAGGCTTGGGATGTCCTGAGTAAGACCCGGTCCCACTATAGCATTCATGTTCAGCTGTGGGCTGTTGAATCTTTTTTTATCATATAACCTGGGAATAAAGTGCATTTGCCTACTTCACAAGATCTCAAAAATACGTATATAAAATATCAGAGCTCTTATGTACACCCACACTATTACTGGTGGTCTTCTAGTGATAATCACAGCTGCGTAGCCTGAAATTTAGCGTTGATTACCAAGGAAAAACTATCTGTCTTCTCAATACAAATCTACATGTCTCATTTTACTCTTTGGGCAGGATATCTGTCAAACCAGAGACAGTCCCTAGCGTGCTGTGTGGGTTATAGCAAACACCTGGATTAGGTAACGCCGTGTTCACATGGGCTCGGTCCAACTGCCAGCAGGAAGCTGAGCGTTGGTTTGTATCGGCTGATGCCAGCTCAGAGTTTCAGCCCCAAATCCCGGGAAGCCTGGAGCTTGCTGAGCCTCATGGCTATCCTGCAAAGTCCCCCCTTCAGCCCTTGGTTGCTGCCCATTTGATAACATGCCCTGTGGTGCGGGGGAGAGGGGGGAAAACCAACCAGCTTGGACAGCATGACATCCAATAAAACACCTGTGTTTCATTACAAAAACGCTGCTTCATTCCAGTGATATACTTTTATTGCTGATTTTAATCAAGTATCTTACAGCTCTCAAATGGGAAAGGTGAAGAAAAACCTGTAATGCCTTTTCAGATTGCTTGTTATCTCTCACTTGTAACTAATTACCCCAGTCTCACTGTTAAAGACTGAGTGGTTTTATGTTTGCTCGCCAACAAATGACTACAAAAAAAGAAATTAGACAATTAGTCTCTAGCTATAGTAACTAATTTAGATAAATATTTTCAGAACAAAGAACTTAACAGAACATCAAGGCACTGACACTGCAAAAATGTCTGGGAAAGTAAAGCATCTATCAGCAAACCACGTCTTGCCAGTCAGCGAGTTCCACAATTGCATCCCAACCACACTTCATTCTTGTCCTACTCCAGTAAACATAATTAGTTATTAAAGCTTTTCTAACATGGTGAGAATGGGAGCAGCTTATTGGACTACAGGAAGACTTAGGGACAAATTTTGATTCTGCACCATTACAAATGTGTGCACACAAACAGCACGATGGAAAGAACTGTAGCAACCTATTTTACCATTCCTTTTTTCCTAATGTCTTATTTTGTATCAGCAGCTATGCCTGGATTGTGCTGGTAATCCATTCCTCCCATCTTCCTCCTGGTCCCTTACTCAGAAGGCTTCTGAGCATGCACCCAAGCTCTTGAAAACACAGGCTCTCAGTCAGCGCGAGGAGCAGCCTTCAGCCAGGTACAGCCTGGGTAACTCCACTGGATTGCCTGGCCCTTGGCTCACACTGTGCCAGTCTGAGTGCCAGTGACACGGAGCCAGTGTGACACAAACCACGGCTGGAACACGTTCCGGGGCATGGAGCGGATCCCTCGTCTCTGCACAGAAACTGGTGACATTAACACTGCCAAGTGGGAGGCAAGCAAGTAGTGTAGTCCAAAATAAATGAGACAAAAACATGGTGTGGATGGACAAGCAGATTGCTTTTCAATTCAGCTGCAATATTACTATAATAAGCACACATTGCAAAACCTTGCCTAGGGCATGAATGGAAAGCCTTTATCTTTGGCTCTGTCACTCAAACCTTCTCTCTGACATTTCTGGCATTAAAATAACTAATAAAGAATTTGGATGATGTAATTTATTTTGTAGCAGGAAAATTACCTGCAGGCTCATGGCTCCAGCCTGCGCTGCTCACTTACAACCTCAAATCAGCCTCAAGGAACTAATGTTTCCCTTGCTTACAGCAGCGGATTGCAGTCAGCACAACTTCACTTGCCAACAGCTACCCCAATGGGAAAGAGACCGGTGGAAAAGAGCTCACTTACTCCCAAATTAATTTGTCTGTCCATGTTTTGTTTTTATTGATTGCAAGAAGCTGATACCCTCCAATTGTATGTTTTCCTTGGCAAGAGCTCTGTCACAGATAAATCACCAGAAGTCTGGGCAGAGCTGAATAGAGATCTCTGGACTGTATTTTGCATCTGCTGTGATTTACTTAACCAAGAGACAAGGAGGTGAAAAGAAAGAATTTTCTTCCTTCGCCTTACATCTTCATTTGCTAAACCGCTATTTTATTTCACAAAGAAATGTAGGGTATTCTGACTGACAGCACAGCTCTGCTTTTATGTAAGGTATCAGATGGCAAACATGAGGTAGCTACATTACACAACTCAGTGTGTGGGTATATGCTCTGTCACAACTTGCATCAAAACATATGAAACAGTCATGGGAAGTGAGGTTTCTCGTCTTAAAGATGTGATACAAACATAATGAACAGCAGCCACCCTGCACACTCATTAAAAAGCTTTCCATCAAAAGAGGTGGACTTCAAGCTGTTTGATATTTTAATATTTACACTCAATTATCTCTAGAAATTTATTTAAAACAGTCTTATTTTTGTGTTACTTAGGAGCTCTGAGTTCCCTTAGAAACTCCTACTCATTCTTAATTATAGTGTAAATCAGCATGTTAACATCAAGCGAGCAACCACTAACTAAAGCAGCCGATACAAATGCAGACAAAGTTCGGACAGAAGTAGTGGCAAAATGCCCAGAAAGTTCCAAACCCCCTCTGAACAGCTCAGTCAACGTGGAGAGATACACAGACCTTTCAAAAGAGATGCGCTGGGTAATAGCAGTTACTGCCAATAAATTTTATATAAATATTACAAAAGCAGTAAAGAGCCCATGCATCAGTACACAGACATGTCACAGATAAGAACTGTGGCTTTTTAAAATGTCAGGACTGAAAATGTACAACAGCCTATAAAAGTCACTCGAGTCATTACATGCTACCAGCGAAGTAAATCATTTATTAAAGAAACAACAGCTGAACGAACTCTGCCAAACCATGTGCACCTATTTCCTCTACTGTTACTGTGTTGATAAAGACATGACATATGAAAATGTACGAAATACAGAACTACAAAAGCCAGTGTACAGTGATTCACTTCACTGTGCTATGATACAAGCAAAATTAAAGCTAATCCTTTCTTCTGAAGGAAATGTCACAGACTTCTGTGCATTTGGTAAATTAATATTTATAAGAAGCCCAGACAGTTTAGTGTTTTTAATACAGGACTAAGATTTCCTCCCGAACATCAAACAGAGAAGTTGCACTAAAACAGCAGTTTCTTTATTGCAACACACCTAAATGACAGTATTTCCAAGATTTGTTTTCCATCATGTCATTCCGATCAGCAACTGTGTACAACTGGGACATCTGCAAAATCCACCGAGTAGCCATGAATTATACATTCCTAACTCTTTAAAGTTAACACATAATAATCTTCTTATCAAGAGCCTGCTGACAGCTGCTAGTACTACGTTCCTAATAATCCTCATTACAAACAGACATCTAGGAATGGTAAAACAAGGTATACACGGTCTGGTATCACAAGGGTGCACCTATAGATGCAATAAGTGAGACTTTACCAACAGCATTGTTTCAAGAACTTACATTGCAATAAAACTATAACTGAACCCTTTTTATTGAAAAATGTAATTTAAAATTTTACAGCCTAATATGCGTAGGAATTCATCACACCCAATTAAATTAAAATGCAGCACTTGATCACTTTTTATGAAAATTTTGAAAGGAATTTTGTTATATTACATGCTAATATGGAGTTTCATTTAATTTAGATGATGAATTATCTAATTTTGTTTTCTAGTATACTAAGGGTATCTAAATTGAACTTGATAGCATTCATGGGGTAATGAAAGTCACCTTTTATGCATTACAGAAAGAGGATAAATTTATTCATTTAAATGGGAGGCAAAGGTGATCTTCCAAAATTCTATAATGAAATTTAATCTTGGAAAAAGAAGGATAAAAAAAATTAATCCTGGTTTTAGTAACAATACGTTAGTGCCAGTAAAGTTCACAACAACTGTGGGAAAGATGTGGTTGCAGATATTTATATTCTCCAGGGTAGAAATTCCTCTCTCAAGCAAGCCAGACCCAGTCCTGTAACCACAAAGTTAAGAGAGCAGACTTTCCAAAGCAAGCTAGATTTTTTTAGAAGAATCTTTGTTCACAATTTTAATTCGAAAAGGAAAACTGCAATTTGCAATCAATATCCTACTGTACTCACACAGCAGATTAGCTGCTGTAACACAGCAGAGCGCTGTCCCAGTTTCGTTGGGATGACAATAACCAGCAGCACTGTGCAGTCAGCACCGTCAGACGTTCCTGTGCTGCTCTGACAGGGTTCTGGCGTGTTCATGATGCTGCACCGACTGCCCGTGGCCAACATCTTCTGCCCTGGCAATTACCCTGGCAAGGGTTCAACTCAGAACAAAAGCAGCTACCAGATATTTTGTCAAGCTAGGAAATTTCTTACCGAATATGTGTACTTGAAAAATGTCCAGTTCTTTCTGCGCCCAAACGGAAGAAGAAAATCAGCCTGAGTGAAAGCTTAACTAACAATATTTTGTGAATAAAATTATAGGGTAGCCTAGCTTAAGAACTCTGTTTTCCTGATAAATTTGCATTACTGCAAATAAATCTGAATACTCTTAAGAGTCTAAGCTGACCACTACAATACTTCATGCAGTCATTACCAGACCGGCACCTAATCCTGTAACCGGCATAAGACCTTCTACCACAGACAGACGGATTACCATCACATGCTAACAAAGGTAAAAGAAAGGAACAAAAAAATACAGGTAAGATTGGAGAAATCACAAGAGAGAATGACAATTTGCTCAAGGTCAAGAGCTATGAGTGAAAAATCTCTGGAATCTGAGAAGTAATCCTTAACACCTAAGTGGTGCCTTCCTCTTGTCCTTAAAAAAGACGCAGCTGAATGAGGCCTCAGTCACATCTCTTACAGTTCTTCACACGAAGCAGGATTTTAAATTTTTTTTTTTAAAAAGAACCTAGAAAAGTAGCTTGAAACAAGGGGAGGGAGTCCTGTAGCAAACCTGCAGAATCCACAGCACTCTCAAGGGTGGTAGGAGCTGTACACATCTTCCAGAAAACTGGCAAGGTGGATGCATGTGTATGCAGATAAACTTAATGAACATTCCTAAACTAACAAAATACATACAAACAGTTAGGAACCCAAAAGGTACCAGTAGATAATTTCAGATGTGCTGGCATTCTTTAAACTTTATTCCACAGAAGCACTGATTTGACTAATGAGGTTTTGGCAGTGGAAACTGCAAGGATGCAAAATCTGTACCTGGATGACAGTGAAAGAGCACAGCGCGTCTGTCTGACTTACACAACAATTATGTATATTCTAATATACATTTAATTGCATAACGTTTCCATTTGTCTTTGTTTAAAATAAATTTAATAAGTTCTGTTTATTAATGATGAACTGAAGGGAGAAGTTCACATAAAGAGAAAAAGTAGGGTCTTTACTCAGTCATGCTCACGGAACAGTGTGACATTAGCACAGATTAGGATCACTAATATAAATTGCTTCAATAAAGCCAAGGGAAAATTAGAGGTGAATTACTGTAGTAATCTAAGCTGAAAAACAATTTCCAAGGAAAGATATAAATATCATCCGAACTTGTTGCTCTAAGAATGTAAAACAGATGGGTAGGAAGAATATCTAGGGATAGAAGAAATCAATCATTTGCAGTGGATATAGATGAGAGCTTAGTAACCTTTCCCGGCCAACCGGGAATTGACACAAAAAGCTGGGATAGCTTAATGAAGAAGGAAATACGAGGAATATTTCTGTTCCAAGTCCCAGAACTCTTCCAAGCTTCATGCTTCATTCCAATGCATTCAGGCTACTGGGCAGTCATAGCACTCGGGCTGTTTAAAGACACATCAACTTATTCAAACACTCGGCTACAGGTCTTTCAATTCCCAGGACAAACAAGAGCAGCTAAGACATGCACTGTTAGTTTCCAGAAGTATGTGTTCCCACACTCGCATAAAAGTTCTGTAAGTATCTATAATCTTACGTTAATTGAAGCACAGTAAATACATACATTTATTAACAGAGTTTGTTTCTTAGTGTTTTCAGTGCACGCATTTAATGATCGTAGAATTGTAACCGTTTGTTGGGTTTAATCTGGTCCTTAAACACTAGACGAGTTCAGCCTCTTCTTTTAAGAGGATTAAAACATGAAAGCAGCAGGAATTTGGTTATCCAGGCACTTCTGAAGCAAAATTATTTGCTTTGCCACACTGTTTCCTTTTTTATGGTGACTGCTCTCATCTTTTTCATGTATTACTGTAGCTCTTCTGATATAGAAAATTTATTACAAATCTACTGTAAAGAAGTCGAATCAATTATTTAGACTTATATAAAAAAATATATATAAACTCCTTGTTTTTTATTTATCTTTTAAGGCCATTAAGGGGGATTACATGAAAACGTATTCCTAAAACTCTGACATCTTGCTAATTTCAAGCAACTTCTTGTTGTTTTTCTAAGAAATATTGGGAGGATGTGCTACAGAAAACCTGACCAAGAAAGAGTGCTGGGATTCTGAGACAGACAAGCCAGTATTTAAACTAGAAAGAAAAAAAAGAAAAAAGGTGGGGGAGTAGACTCGGATCACTAGAAATCTGGCAATTATAATTAACTGCCTAATCTATTTCAGTGACAGCCTGACCTCAAAGAATCCCAAATACTGAGTTTTGCTAGCAGTGGAGACACAAACAAGAGACCAAAGGCTTTTGAAAGGCCAAATTAACCAGTGCAGTAGAGGAGAAGAGCACGCGCTAGAAAGCCTGGCAGTGAAACACGCTGACACCAAATACATTTGTGGGTGGGAAGAACACAGAAACACTGGCAAGGAAAGGCACTCAGGAGACCCACATTTGCACCGTCAACAGAACAGCAGTGCCACATGTGAACTGGCACTGGCAGCACGTGCCAATGTCTGACCCTGGAGAATTGTCCCAACTCCTGTCAGGAGAGCCTCGATTGCTGTATTTATCCCTCTCGCTGGATGTGCTTCATGGGGCTGCTGTGGTAACTTGCCAGGGCAAAAATCTGAATGTATGAAGTAGCAATGGACTGATTAATATTAATTAACAATTTTGATATGTGATTCAGTGACTGCAGAGAACTGTCTCCGTGGCTAGGCAGAGGGAAAACAAGCGGGAAACAACCATATACCAGCAAAGAAACAAGGAAAATAAGGTGAACAGTGAAGAAAGCACACACTGAGTCTGTCCTGCGGAGCTGCTGCTGGTCGGGAAAGGGAACAGGTAATTACTAGAAGAGAAATAAACAGGAAAACAATTCATATACATTTCCTCCATGCTACGGTTCCTGCTCTTCATGTTGATAGAAGGATTACTACGCGTTCCTGGTGGGAACAGCAAGCGTGGAACTGCACTGCTTTTAAAATTTACATATTTACCAGTATAGATTTGATACACCTGTTGAATCAGTTTCTCAGTACCATATAGCCTTTCCCCTTTTGCTCACAAAAACCAGAACAAATGAAGTCAGAGAAGTACCAGTAGCATAGCATTCGGAGGTGTGGACACACCGTGCCACGCTGGGATCTCTCTGGGCTCAGATGTAATTGAGATCTCATGTCCTGCAGAACCTTTCAGTCGAACACTCTGCTCGCTGCAGCTCGGGCTCAGGAGTGGAGCAGCAGAACAAGGACTAACAGAACATGGGAAACCACAAAGCAGTAAAGAGCTGACAGATCTAATTTTAGTTCTGCCAGCCTGGACAGTGTCCTCACAACCAGCACCAAGTGCGATAAAACCGATGAACAGGACTGACCGCCAAAAACAAAGCAGCAGTAGCTCCATCACACAAGTTTTATTTGTATCTTAAATATTTATAATCTGCAGATTTAAGGGACAGAATCTGGCTGCACATCTGTTCTTTTATTCTGAAGGCCTGCCGTTGGATGGGAGCAGCCAAGCAACTGCAGATCCTGCAGTCCCGACACTCATGGAGCTGCGCCAGCTCCAGGACCTCAGGGCTGGGGCACACCATGAGTGTTCAGCTGCCAGACTGCTCCCCTCTCATTTTATTATTCCTCTTGAACGATTCAGCGATGTCTCGTTTCTGTGACACCAAAAATGCAGCTAAGGATTGATGATGCCAAAAATACTGGCCTCAAAAAACCCTCAGCTTGACTAGTTATTAGAAAAGGAAAATATATTTCATACAAGTACCTTGGAAACCAGCAAGATATTTTGATTTCAAATCACAACAGTGCCACAGGCATTAGGTGCTTCTCAGATCTCAAAACATACAGACATGAAATGGATCCTATGAATACAGTAACAGATATAATGACACCATATCAGACTTGCAAAATGGCACAAAAAATATACTTGTCTGAGACTTGATAGAAAAATTGCAATGACCTAACAAATAGTAATATACTTTATATCAAAAAAAAGGAATCACCCTGAGTAGTCTGAAGGAAAAAGCTTCTATATATTAAGCTGCTCAGATAATGCTAATAAATCTCCATGATAATATAAAATAAGCTGCTATTCCCTCTAGGCCTCATCTAAGTCCTACTGTTCTGGTCCCTTAGAGAGGGAGATGGACTTTTCCATGTGTCCAGAGGCCATCCAGACACTAAAAGAGAGCGTGAAGCAAATATACTTTCCACTGCAACCCTGTTATTAACCTACTTTGATTAACAATACCAGAGTTTTAATAACATAAAGTGAATTTTATGGTTTTAAAAAAGTTTTTTTTCATCCACCAAAGTGCCCATGAATTTTTGTAAATTTTGGTAAAGCCATCAGCATATACTTTCCTAGAGTTGGTATATGCATAACCTTATTATTAAAAACTCTAGCGGGCTCTCTCACTGTTAACCACACTCAGTCCTGCATGAAGGCAACAGGAAATTAGAACTATGTGGAAGAACTATGTAATTTCACTCTAGATGTTAATTAAAAGAAATCACTAAACCCACAGAAGTTTAAATCAATAAGAGAATAAAAAGTCCACATTTAGGTGAGATCTAAATCCAAGGCTAAGGCCGCAATAAATCTTAATGTTACTCGGCTGCGCTCACCGGTGCCGAGACCCACAAATTGCAGCCCCTTGGCTGCCGAAAGTCACAATCCAGCATTCTTTTAATGAAAAGTTGTTTAGGAATATGACTGAACTTTCATTAGGTCTCTGGGATTTACAGTTTTGAAGGGCAAATTCTAATTTTATGTGTGTCAATCATAAACCCATCCAATTGTCATGGAAACACACAATCATGAGGAGTCAAATGATTAACTTGGCTGCTGAAACAAAAGTTTTATTGCTTCAATTGACTGAAACTCTCTGGTTTGCATAAATTAAGCTGAATGGAATTACAGTAATGGCCATGCTGCTGGACACAGTGCTCTGTCAAGACTTTAAATGGACTTGGTACTTAAATTCTTTACAGAAAACATGCATTATTCTGATTGTATTTAAGCTAGAGATATCAGGAGAATGCTTGGTCCTTAATATCTGTAATGACATAATCATACAAAAGGAAATGATTTAGACTGACTGACTGTGAGCTCAGTTTCAGGAGCTGGCTGTTGTAATGAGTATATATAATTAATTATACTAATTTATATGCAGATGTAACCTGGATACAATAGAGACACCACAATCAGAGAACTTTAGCATTTCTTTTTACATCTTCATTTCTCAACTGCACCCAAGTCCACCCTTGTGAAACACTAAGAAGAGGAACTTGAAGAACATCCAGTAACATTTAGACATGTCTAAAGGGTGGCATTTGCCCCTCTCCAAAAATGTTAAGAAAAGGAGAAAGAAAACTGTATAACAGAGAAAACTTTATACAGGGCAGGGCCAAACAGCATCTCTAGATTCCAGCTTTATCAAACTGAAAGCAGGAGTTGTATCAGCCCCTTTTAATCCCTTTCTGAAATCAGTCGGTCACACCAGAAGCAAAACAACCAAGCGATCTGACATCTTGTGACGTTGTTCCAAACTGACAACTGAGAAAATTACCTCACTGAATTATTTGCCACAGTCCTCTCCATAACCTGCATAGGCTGCTGTCAGCAAAGTCAACTCTGAAGTTTCAAATCCCTAAGAAAACTCAAAATACTGTCTGATCTCCAAAAAGAAAGGATGCTGAATATGCAGAAAGTGGAATAAATTTTTATAATTCCATTCATCAGTAACAACTTAATGAAACACCGCCATTAACATCATAATGCAAATATTTTACATTTATAGAGAATATTTTATACGCATAGAGATTTTCAACTTGAAACTTCAATGTATTTTCCAAGGGAAGTAACGTTAGCACCAGTAATTGCTATCGGAGACACACCATGATGTATCCAAGGAAAATGTGCAGCAAAACCTGGGATTAAAAGGAATTTTTTACTTTCATAACCCTATTCCGATTCTTTGATCACTATGCTGACTCCTAAGAATGGGGAAGCTCAAAAGGAACCAAAAAAATTCCATTAAATCCAAACCTGTAGATAACAGAACATATTTCCACATGCAGTTATGATTTCCTGCACACACGAACTGGCGTGTTCAAACATCTTTTGAAGTCATTTTCAGAGTATCTGTGAAAATTTATTAACTTTAGTGCTCATTAGCTGTAGTCTAGGCACATGTGAGTGCCCAGAGACTGCGGTGGTGCCTGGGCAGCAAAACTGCAGCTGGAGGTTTTAATTTCTCCATTTCCAGTATAACTATGGCAGATCAACACACAGGCTCCCACACATTAATGGGTACACTCCAAATTACAATAGTGCTGCTGAAATCTTATGTCATTTTATGAGAGGAACAGATTTTTTTTCATGTAGTTTCTGTGTATCTTTAAACTCAGCTGTTTCACTTCACTGTATGTAATATTCTTTTTAATTTATAGAAACTCCAGTGATTTTTTTCTTATTACAGAAATTAAAAAGATCACGTCAGAGCATTTGCTGTAAAATTAGACACCTTTAATTGGCTATTAAAGACTCAGAGTGCAGAAAATCCTCAGGCTTAATCTGGGAAACTGGGAATAGAAGAAAAGGATAAAGAACTTGTTTATTGGAACAATCTAACACAGCAGAATGTAACTACATTAAATACTTTATCCAGGACAGAAACAGATAGGGTTGTGTGGGTTGGTTTGGGATGAGGGGGTAGTGTTCCTTCAGCTTTTCTTGCTTTGAGGTCTG
Source organism: Mohoua ochrocephala (assembly GCA_013398855.1). Lineage (NCBI taxonomy): Eukaryota > Metazoa > Chordata > Aves > Passeriformes > Acanthizidae > Mohoua > Mohoua ochrocephala. The sequence goes on from VZTA01004464.1 coordinate 468,421, forward strand.
GCTGGGTTTTTTTTTTTTTCAAATAGCGCCAGAGCAGTTTCCTTCCTATCTTGGAAACACAGTGAGGCAATAATAGAGCAAATGGATGAACAACAATGGATGTGTGTTGCTCCCCACAATTAAGGCAGGCACAGTATTTTCCCTCTGTTGATGGACCACCAGTCCTTCATGCCAGAATTTACATAAAGTCTCTATAAAAATGATCCCTTTTGTGTGTGTGTGTGTGTGTGCAATGTGCCCACAAAGGTTTGAGAGGAACAGCAGCAGTGATGGACAACTACCCACACCCATCATCAATGCAGCTACTGAAGTAACACCAGGTACAGTCACTCGGTTTCGGGAGTGGGACACTGAAGTAAAATAAAAGCAATCAAGACTGTCAAGCTGTATCTGAAACTGTGGGACTCTTTAAAACCACAGCGAAACAGAAAAAATGAAACCAATTTTAGGGGTACAGAAATACTTCTTCAGGATTTAGAGATAAATACCTCCAAGTGAATATTTGTTCATGTTACATTTCCATTTCATTAAAGACTTGCCAATTACATCAAATTAGGTAATCTGGGTGCAGTGTTCATCTTGAATTGTATCTAGTACCTAGTTACCCAGTCAGAGCCCTGAAATTCTATTCCCTTGCCAGAGCTCTAAATTCTTACATTTATTGTAAAATTGCGTAACCTTCACATTATTCCTTCTCAATGTTAAACTGCTCTTCTGAATCCAATCGGGAAAAAAATCCGATCATTAAAAAAACCCCTCTTTATCCAGAAACACATGAACAAAGCTAAAAATGTCACTCTACGTGCTGTGTGTTCAATTCAGATTATTATATCAATTTATTCAGAATCACTCACCATCGGCTGCTCTTGGACTTACACTTCTCCACCCTTTACTAACACACAAACTGCCCAGGACAACGGGTGCTAGTGAAGATTCTTGTTACACAGAGAACTATTCCCCCTTGTACTTCAAATTCATAAATAAATGTATAGGCTGTGTCAAAATTTCCTTTGAAGAACAAAGCTATGACAGCTAACATGTTCTATTAAATAATGAGAAAGCAATGGATGCAGGATTGCACCCTGTACTCACGCCGTTAGTCCCTACTGGAGCTGGGAGAACTGGCCGTGAGTGCTACTGCCCTGAAGCCACAGTTTGGGGGGTGTGAAATTTCATGCCACAATATCTAAATATATGTAGAAGCTGGAACAAATTCAACATCAGCACAAGCCTACTGAAGTATAAGACTGGCCTTAACTATTTCAGCTATTCCAGCACTGCGGACTCCTACCCCTAACAGTGCCAAGGAAAAGCACGGAGATGAACTTACAGTAGTGCTTTGCAGGATAGAGTTACACCCAGAAGGAATGTGGGCTGCCACCCTGAACAAGGAATGCAGATGCTCCAGTACAGCAGGAGCATGGACAGTAGAGCCCGAGCAGCACAGAACGGCACAGGAAGGGTTCTCTGAACTCCTTGCAGCACGGTGCAATATCGTGCTTTGCTCGTAGATCTCTGCACGTGGAATCCTTCAGCCAAGAGATCTCTTTCTCCTACATTTTACTGTGACGTAATCTAAAACTACTTTTTATTTGTATTTATTTTTTACAAGCTAAGACACTCATATTTACAGTATTTTGCAGTTCCAATAGCTCTCCTACGCTGTCTGTTCTGTCTGCAACCAACTTCTGATAATTTGTTCTGGATGGTCTTCAGGAGGTGAAGGAAATGGGTTCACTGCACCTGTTTTTTCAATACATGTAATAATTTATGTCCATCTCTGGTATTGTTCGAGATACAGTGGTCCAAAAAGGTAAAAAAAGTGTTTGAGAACTTCTGTTCCATTTTTGCTTGTCATTTAAAACTTTGCTTGCTATTTGTTCTGACTCTTTCAAATTCAGATACTTGAGAAATTTCACGCAATGGTCCTTGCAAAATCTCGTTTGATAGACAGTACTTTGAAGATAAAACCCACCCAAGTATTTTTTAACCACTAGAATTGTCTAGCAGTGAATTTCTGCTGCTACAAAAAGAGGCAGCAAATGCCTGAAGCAGAATTTCACTTCTCTGGATTGTTTACTAGAGAGATTTAATTGGCACACCAGCAGGTTATTTTGCTGATCCCCCTGCCTGTACTCTGGTTCTGCTCACAGATGAATCAATGATGTTCAAATCTTGTTACCTGCCTCTGTGGCTTCAAAACATCTGACTGTGCAAATTACTATTTTTATCCCTTTTCATTTGGTAGGCTAGCTGTGTTATGCCCAAATTTGTCATAAGGAGATATTATCTCCTCTTTCAGCAATTCAATACACCTTATAATTAAGAATTATTTATTAATATTCCTGTATCTATCAAGCCATTAACTCCACACAACACAAAAGAAATTACATCTCCCTGGAACCCTGCTAAGAGAAAATAGGATCAAGATTAAAAACCCTTGCAGCTGATCTTAAGGCTTCTTTTTATGGTGGTCACTTTTCATGTTGGGGGCAAACTGCCCTGAGGAATGTTACCTGTAAGAGCAAGCAACCTACCTGAAAGACTGGGAAAATGCCAAATATTTTTTTGGGGGGGGCTAGTGCCTGAATTTGCTCCAGCTCTGGAGTTACCCAGTAGTGTCTGGCAGCAGCAGGACAGGGATGGAGACATCGCCTGCCCCGGATAACACGTGCCCTCTCCTGGCAAATCCAAGCAACGTTCTGGGGTAGCTGGTGGCTGCCTAGATGCAATAAAACTACTTCCTCTGCTAGTAATAGTAATATCCATGCATGTTACTAGAGGATTTTTATTATTACTTTTCTAGTAAACATTCATGTGCGAGAACAGTTCTTAATTCTGTAGGAAATACACCGAATACAAACACTCCAAATAATCTGGTATTTTTTGAATAGGTTTGGCCTTAGAGTATATATTTTATAACTCAGTTATAAAATGTCCATCAGATAACCAAAGTAGGGGTGGGGAAAAACAGAATAACATAAACCTGTCTTTGTTTTAAAATGTTTAGTTAATGATGGGCCTTAGTCCACAGGGTTCATATCCCTACCTTGCTGAACAAACAGAGTAGGATTTTCTATTATTTAATTCAGTATCCATTTAGCTCAGCTGAAGGACTGTCTCCATACAACTCCTGCTACTCTCTTTCTCTATAAAACTCACCACTCATGAGCAGACAGACAAGCAAAAGCACGTTAGGACAGAAGGGATGCAGTTTAATACTAAACAGTGCAGGTTTAATCGATTAGTACCTTGAAGCAGGTTCCACTGAGCAGCCCAGTAAATCTGGGTAGAGCTGCTTTGAATCCACCCATTTCCTTTGAGAAATGGACTTAAGGAGTGTCAGTAGAACTTGTGTTATCTGTTTTAACATTCTAATTACACCAGGTTTAGAGTAATTGCCTCCAAGTATTTAGTGGGGCTCTTTATTTATGCAATTTAATTGTTCTTAGTAGTTCTCATGCTATTTCTACTTCCTTAAGTAATCAGGAAAACGATTGTTCCAAAAGAATGTTTACAGAAATACTAAGACTGAGTTAAAATTAAAAATATATTTGGAAAGGCAAGTTTTGAATCATTAAGAAATTACATAGGATGCACGAGTTTTATGGCTCACATACCTCACCAAGTCCATACCAGATTGAATTCTGAATATTAAAAAAAAGGTTATGATTATGTAACAGAAATAGATGCTAAGAAATGGGAAATTAATACAGGTAAAGAAGTGCTACCTGATATTAAATGTCCATCACTGCTAAGAGACATTTAAGGCAAAGAGATCAAACTGACTTGTGAAATAGTGGACTTTGAGACAATAATATGAAGTAGAAATATAGGAATGAAAGTCCTCAAAGAACAGATGCTTTCTGTCTCCTGAACATCCTGTGGGATAAAATGCCTTTCAGTACTGAAAATGGTGCAAGTCTGTTCGAATCCAACTATGAATTCTGATAAATACCCAGAACCAGTACCTTTGGCTTGAGTCAGGATGTAATAATGCATCGGCAGAATCTTCTTTGTTGGGACTAACCAGGAAGGAGCGTCTTTGAAGTTTCTAAGATTTCTTTGAAGATTAAAGCAGAGACTTTAGCAGAGATACAAGCAAAGATTTCTAAAGAGCTCTACAAATGAAAGTGCAAAGGAAATGGCAAAATATGAAACACACCTTTTAAGTGTACCAGGAAAAAATTATTTCTTTCTCTACAGGTTTAACTGCTTTGCAATATTTTAAGACTATACTTTCTTCCTTCAGGTGCAGGAACTATAAAGACACGACTTCTACCTACCGCAGTTCCTTAATAGATCTTACACAACCTCGAGCATTCTGTAGTCCCTCCTATTTCCCCTCTCTGCATCCTTTCTGCACTGTCCCAAGGACACTGCCCATGTTTGCACATTTCCCCATATGGAATTACAGCAAGCAAACATAAATGGGAAACGAATCCCCTCCTGCAGAGGGACATGTTGCTCTGACATGGGCAGGACAAGAACTGGCTCCTGGCAGATGCTGGACAGCGTTCACTTGGCTCACAGTGAGTACCACTGGCGACGACGGGAATGCTTCACCAGGAGCCTCTGAAGTGTTGCTGCTTTTCCCAACCAGCACAATTCTTCTTGTTCTCTGTCTGGTTTGTCCTCCCTTTACTTTCCACAGGGAACCAGAACTAACTCAGTAACGTTTCACATTAACGTTGCAGATTTCTTGTTCCAGACTGTTCTCTGGTTCTGTACTACCCATCCAGTTACCCAAATCACTGGGGGGTGGGAGGGGGGGTTACAGTCCTTTCCCCAGCTTAGTTTCCCCAAGGAAAAACGAAAACGACAAAATGTTTCTTGCTTTATCTGTTCCCCATTGGTGCAGAGCTCTATGGCTAAAATGTTCATCAGAGCCAAAAGCCTGGGCATGACTGAACTTTAAAAAAGCTAAACATCAATTGGTTTGATTTATAGAGCCAGAAGACCAAGTCAATCACAAAGAAGTAAAATTAATTTGCCATTCAGAACTGTCTATAAAACGTGCCGCCTAGCCTGAAAAATATAAAAAATTAGTATTAAGTAGATTGCGTAATTGCTTCTGCTGGGCAAAATGGCTTCAAATTCCATCTTCATAGTCGTCGTGTACCCAGAACATCCCCTGATCCATCCGGGCAAAGCAAAATCTAAGAATTTTTCCCCCCATGCCACTCCACTGAGTTCTGTGGACTTAGACAAGCGCTGAATACAGAACGTCTCAAGCTGTACCGGCCTGACGGTATCTCTGTAACTGGACTGAGTCTCTCTGGCATCTGTTCGGGAGGCACAGCATAAGGCAAGTTCATCAGTTCAAACCTCATAAAGAGATGGTGCAGATGCACTTCAGAGCAGATATTGCAGACTTTATTTTCCATTGGAGAACTTTGCATCTTTTAGGTAATGCACATACATAAATACAGAACATCAGCATAACAGCTTAAGAGATGCAATCTGGGATATTTTAAGCTTCATGAGAGTTTGCAGTTTTATGACAGCATTAAAATGCTCTTTGATTCAGCTGCAGGTTAACACACGGGGCCCCATTTTCATTTCTGTGATAGCTGGATGTTAAGTTCATGTGGCACGTGGAGCAGAAGGGAAGCAGCCAAGGATGAGTAACCACTGCCAGACACCACGCAGAGCCGCACGCCTGGCAATGCTCCCATTAGCGGAGTCACTCGGGAAGGGTCGGCTGTCAGTCCTGCCACAGGTATCCGGCTCTCAGCCACTCAGACAAGTCCCTACATCACAAACAACACATTCACTTCCAGAACTCAATTGTCTCATAAATTCCCGTCATTCAATATTGTAATTGTATTTATGTGGCTTGGATTGTGGCAACTGGGAATGAAGCGAGCAGGAAGTGAAGGCTAACTGTGAAAGGTTAAACTCCCTTTTACACTGAAATCATTTTGTTATGAATAAGGGACCTAGAAAGGAAGGACAGCTATTGATGAGCCAGTGACAGAATAAAAACTTCATCAATTGCCGAGGTTATTTAGTCTGTCAGTACTGAAAGACATGAAAGCTTCTAATTTAGTTCTTCGCAAAAGAAGCTCCCTGCTGTTAACAACTTCACAATGAATTTTCAGCATTCAACTTCAAATCAGAATCAGTGCTGTAGCTTAGCACTTCTCTCTCAGGTACTAAGTCAAACACAAAGCTCAAATTCTGGGCATAAAGCATTACCAGCTGTTTACAGTTCAGGCAATTTCTTCGTATAGATAATAAATCGATCTACATATCTCGATCCAGCAACTGAAGCCTGATTACATAAAGATCTTAAATATGAGTTTACGTACTCAGTGGAGTTCTGCTCCAAACAGCATCTACATCAATCTAAATAAAGTATCCAGTATACAGATATTATTTTAGGTGCCTTTTGCTTCTGTTTTACTAGGTGTAATGAGAACAGTGGTCACAATGACATTTAAACAGAAAAAAATACAGCTTGGTTTCTGCAGTGACGCTGAATGCAATCAATCTGCTAACACCTGACACCCAGTAAGCTCACAGTATCCATAAAAAGTATTACTATGTGTATGTGTTAGAAACATCCATATTCTTGGCTCCTTTCTCTCCTGTAAAGCAGGAGAGTGGAATTGCTCTCCTGAGACTCATAAACAGGTTTTGATTTCATCCAGGAAAATTTTCATCTTTCTCTTTGCAACAAAAAAAGTTTTCCCACCTCAACTTGTTCTTCTTTGCAGCTTCAATAAACAAGTATGATCCATAGCTTTGTGGGTAGCACAGCAAGTTTACATCACTAGACACAAAACACCCCAAGCCCACAGCAAATACGATTTTCTGAGAGCTGTTTACAGCTTGTAAGACAAAAGAAATTAAGATACATTTATATTAAACAAGTGTAGCTTTCCCTTCTTTCTTATGGGTTCCATTAAAGACACTTTATTTCTCTCCATTTATCCTACCCTTATGTACAATGGCAGTTTCATAAGCCCTGACTCAAAGAGAATAACTTCTGCTGGCCAAAGAAATCAGCCCTGCCTATGGTCTGGGAGATTTTCCAAGGAAAAACAAGCTCCGTGGTAAAGGTCATTAGGAATGAGAGAGATTCTTTACGCTGCGCCGAGTACAGAGACTAATCCACTTCTTTTGGTAGGAAGTGTGCAGGTAGGGGATGAGCAAACAGCAGTTCCAGACTCCTCCACTCCTGCTTTTCTAAGCACATGCAGGGAGCCATCCATTTTGACCTGCTTTTCTTTTGGTTTTGATGTCATGCGCTACAAACCCCAGCATTATGCTTACTAGGACAAATCTATTGTCCTGTGCTAGAAATCCTCTCTAATAGTGTGGGGGATGCTGGCAGTAAGGGCAGTAAGTCAGTTGGCTGCTGTTATCATCAATCAAGCATGAAGGCTCTGCTATTCTGCAGCCCGAATTCTTTATCCAACTGATTAGTCATACAGGCCAACTGTATTACAGTATTGCTTCCCAACTCCCATCACAGAACTCCTCCATTTGGAGTATTAAAAACCCAGCTGATGAGCTCAGTGTTGCATGACACAGAAGGATGGGAGGAAGCACGGCGGCAGAGGAGAGAGGAAGAGATACAATCCCCTTATCCCTACAGATCTTCATGCCAAAAGGAAGTGAGTGAAAGCTTGAAAATCAATTCAAAAGTAAATAAAGCACAAGAGGCCATCAAGGCAAGCACCAGAAAGCTATTTTAAGGCTCAGAGTGAATTAAACATGCAAAGAAATTAAGCATAGCAAGGAAACAATCATACTGGCAGAATTAGCATTTCTTTTCCTGTTTTTTAGATAACTAAGAAAGGCATATCAGAAGAAGAGTATCAGTCACATAATTAAGTTGCATTTGCTTTTTGCTGTGCTCAGGGAGGTTTTCTATTTCAATAGCCCTCATAAGAAAAAGAAACAGACCCCTTAAAAAACATTCCCTCGCTATTTTCTCTTTCACATTCTGTACTGTTCCCCATAGAGACCTTATGTCAAAGGTGGCCTCTTCTGACTTTGTCGGAAAGTAACTACTCAGCTATTTCTCCCATCCAAGAAAAAGAAAAACACCTTGCTCAAGAATCCCATTTCTGGATTGTAATCTGTTTCACTTTTCTCAGACACCCCTACACATGCCCACATGCCTGCTTGCCAGTAAAGCATTAATTCAGGGATTTGACAAGGAGCTATCATATTTTAGCCCCAAATCACTCTTCTTTCTGCTTCCTTGACCTACACAAACCTACTTTATATGCTCACGCAGTTTCTCTTGCATTTTTCTTTTTCTGCTGGAAGTCACACTTGGTTACAAAAACCTTTGCACGTAACTAATTCCAATTGTATCACAGCCAACAACTTAATCTAAAAGGATAAGCATTTACCATAATGATCTCCACACTGTACACAGCAGACAGGCACTAAAATAAGATGCTTTACCCATAAATGTCTGCCTTTGGATAAATGTCTTTCATCTCACAGTTTTTGCCAAGCAAATTTTTTTTGATTTTGAAAATTACCTTAAAAGCTGAGTTACCAATCCAGAGATGTCTTTCTCTTTCCTTTTTTTTGTCCAGCACCCCTCTCCTGTTTGAGAGCTTTCGCATGCTCTGGAAGTCCCTGTCACTGGTCCAAAAGCTGTACCCTAAGTGACTCTCACACGGCTTTTGTCTCCAGCGCAGCATAGAGAGAGCCAGATATTATACACTACACCGAGTGTCTCTTCTGCTGTTTAAAATATTCCATTCTCACCATACCTGCTGGTTTCAATATTCAGAAGTTAAAGCACTGCTGAGCAGGCACCCAGTGGGATTTCAGAGCAGAATGTAAAGAGGAATTACTTGGAAAAAAATAATCCTGCAATGATGGAGTCCTGCAGTCAGAAAATGCTCCAGTTGCAAAGCCCTCTCCCACCAAATGCTGGGGATACGAGGGAAACAAGAAAAAACACAGACACGCCTGCCCTGCCACGGTGATCAGATAAACCTACAAAATACACGTTCACAGAGTTGCCTGCAGTATGTTCCAGATAAATAAAAACTAATCTAAGTACAATCACAATGCAAGACAAATAAAACAAGCACGTTGTGTATGTGGGTATTCTCTAGTAGATCGCTCTGCTGTCCTCTATCAGACATCGATACATATAAAAACAATTGCAAAACAGGAAGAGGAATATTTTGTATTTTATATTCTTTAGAACAGGCGCTGACTTTTTAAAATTTAGTATGCATCCACAGAGACCTAACCACAGCTAGATTCTTCTCTAGTGAGTTTCTTGGGAAAGGACTGACTTAATTTTCCTCATTTGTACTGTGCCAAGCACAGTATGGTCTTAGTCCCAATTGGGGCCTGCAGGCACTGTCACAACACAGTCACCAGACAAGCAGGGTGATGTGCTTCATGCAAAATTCCTCGGTTTTAGTAGGCAGCTTGAAAGATGCGAGGATAAAACACCACACCAGTGGTAAACATGCCTTGATTGTACTTTTAAAATAAAGCTGCTTACTCCTGGTTTTTATTGCTTACTCCTCCATTCTCGCTTCTGTTACTACCTCTACCTGGGGAGATAGTTTACATTTATTATTTGTTCCAAGAGATGCTTAGCTTTCCCTAAGAACAGCATCAAAGAAGAACTATGTACAGCAGTGGGACAAAGGGTTAAAATGACCCTTTTTTTTTTTTTTTTTGCCAGCATTGCTGAATAAAAAGGCTGCAACACTTATTTTTCAGCCACTAATGACAGGATAAGTGTCAGACGTAACTCAAAAAAGTTCTACTAGAGCTCTCTGCAGCTTAAATGTTAAATTTATTCATATCTGATTCCACCCTCAGAAAGCCAGTTCTCTTCTGTCTTTCATTGTTTATATTAGATATAGTGAGTCATGGAAATAAAGTGACATGAAACCACATTTACGCTAAAGAAATCATCCCACATCTTTTCAGATTCTCTTTTCTGCTATTTCCGTACCATGCCTCCTATTGAGTCTGCGAGATTGATTACCCAAGCAAGGGCTAAGCATTTATTCTTGACTCCAGTTATTTAGCTGCTCGCATTCTCATCTTAGCAGGCCAATTTAGAGGAAACAGATGCATTATCCATCAGTTCCAGAATCGGAATGAGCATATACAGGACTGTCTGTCTGACCTGTGCCTTACAAACAACCAAGTGACAGTAATGCTAAGCAAAGATAATGATCTAAAAGTACCATTAGCTGCCTTTGCTGTGTGTGTGTGAGCTGGGGTACTCTGCAAGAGATGGCCCTCCCTGCACGTAACAGGGCAAGGGCAATCAAATGCCTGACTTAAGCACCTCCAGCACTATGAAGGCAGGGCAGCACATCCTCCTAAAACTGAACTGGTGTATTTAAGGCATTAGGTTGGCCACAGACTATCAGAAAGAACATATCCTGTAAGAATGAACACTTTCTATAGGCCTCAGCCTGGTTAATCTGCGATGGTAAGAACTCCAATTTACACCCACAGGAACTATCCTACCAACTCTTACTGTTACATTTCAAGACTAAACATATTCAAGTCGGCGTTGTGTGTCAGCCACAGAGAGTGTGAGGACTCAGCATGTGAAGATGGGGTTTTTCTCACTGTTTAGCTCCAGCTAAAAGGGTTACAGTTTACGGTTTATGACCGAGTGAAACCTGACAAAGCTTCAAACCTCTCACATATGCCCAGTCTTACATGGATGTCATAAAAGGTTTAAAGACATTGCTTTGAAGAACGGTTGGACCAGATGACCTCCAAAAGTCCCTTCCAACATATATTATTTAGAGATTTTAAGACAAAACACACTCTGGTCTCTAAAGCCTTCAAAAATGACCCACACCTTGAGGCTTTATTCCTCTGAATTTTCAGGAGGTCAAATGCTGACAGAAATTGGGCATTAGCAATTCCTTTGAAGTCAATGGAAATTACCTCACCCCTTCAGTAGGTTTTGGCTCAGAGATTTTAGTGAGACTACTATCATGAGGACAGGGTTTGGTGTAAAAACTCTGGTGTAACTTCTTTGACTCTATCCCTCCCATCCCAGCATACACTCATACACACAGTTTCCATCCCATTTCAGACATGCTTTTTCACCCTACTGATCTGCTTGCAAACACTTCCTTTTACAACTACCCTGTGGAATCAGAGCACAGGAACGGGAGAGGCACTCTTAAAGGCTGACTCCATGTTCTTAGCTACCTACAAAGCCAAGAGTTACTAATCACGGGATAATCTCAAAGCTATATATCTTCATGGAAAGGGGCTGCTACGCCCTACTAATTACAGCTCCATCAGGAGGCTGAGAACATTTTTACTCAGAACTGGCACAAATACTGAGCTCTTTAAATGCAGCAGACAGAAAGAGCTCCCCCTGCTTTCCAATATACAGCATTTGCTGTTGTGAAGCTTTATTTTAAAGACAGATATGCAAAGGCAAAATGAGATTAACAAGCAGTTTCAGCATTGCTAATTCCATGCCCAGGCTGCATAAAGTCCAAGCTGATCATTCCAAATTAACTCACCTTTCTGCAAGAGTGACAGTGAATACAATACATCACGCTGGAAGAGTCCTTCCTGTACCTTTTAACTGATAGGCCAACATATGATTAAATGAAATCTGTTTACGAGTCTCAAAGTATTTTAAAAGTACTGTTGCAATTACAGTGCTCAAATAACACACACTAGTTTCAGTTCCACTGCCACCCTTCCATCACATTTCTGCATGGAAATTCCACCCAGAAGGAATCCTGCTCCACGCTGACCACAGCACAATGCCCTCACAGCCACTGCTGCCTGTAGCTGCAAGGGATGGAGATGACGACCAACAGAGATATGGGAGATGACTACTCAAAATAATTCCAGCATTAAGAGGCAACAAAGGATCCCCTCTCTCTCTGGACTCACTAGGACCTACATCACTGAGACAAAGGATATGTTGCCAACTTCTCAGACAAATTGCTCCCATCAAAGATGCTGCTGCTGCAGAAACTCCACAGGCTCTCATTTAGGGGTTGTTGATTTGCTCAGAACAGGACGTTATGTGGAAGTGTGAGCAGGCTTGCGTTTTAAGAGAAGCCAAGAATTCTTAACAGGTTCCCTTCTTATTTCTTCAAAGACCTTTGTTCTTTATTTGTTACAGAACACCTAAGAGAACAACTTCATTGATTACTTTTAATTGTTTTCTCTGTTGTGACACAAGAAATGAAATTTGAAAATAAATCTGAAAGTTCCTTTTTGCTGCTGCTTCTGTTAGTATTCCAGGCTAAAGAGAAAAAATACCATATAGCTTCTTGCAGCTAAATTCCTCTGAATCACAGAGGAACAACAGACTTTGTATCAAATGACGCAAACTTTTATCAGTGGCAGTGTTATCGATTGCCTTCATAGCTTCATTTTTATTTCTATACCTTAGCTCTCTTATTTATAAAATGAGAGCACCACCCTTAGAGGTCTAGCTCAACTGTGTAAAAGTTTACTCTAATTTCTATTGAAGGCTAATTATTTTTTAAAATATGGTACTTATTATTGTCCTGAAAAATATGGTACTTACTATTGACGAGTAAACAAGCCCTCTCTCGTCATAAAGCTCTGTGTATGCACCAGACCCCAAATGTAATTTGCTCCTGAATGTGCTACAAAATCAAAGTCTTCTGACCATCCTGTGAAATGGCAATGTGCATAGAATCCCAGAATCTGCTGACTTGGAAGGAACCCAACAGGATCAGCAGGTTTGATTTACTGATTTAATAATAATGCAACCAATGAACAAACAAAATGTTTCTGTTTGTGTTGTTTCCAGGAAAGGCAACACAGGAAGTAATTGCCAATGATCTCATTAGTCATGTTTAGCTACAGTCCTCCAGATATAGCTCTAAACAATCTCCAGGGAGAGTAAATGACCATTTTCTTTGGTCATTATGTATCAGTGAGGGAAAATCCTGGACACCTAAAGCAAGTTCTAGAACAGGTTTTCAAAGCCCCTTTTTTGAATCAATAAAGATAATGCCAAAAAAACCCCAAACCTAAAACCAGTAAAACAATACAATATGGATCTGGGAGAAATGTTAAGTGCTTTCTTTGTATTTTCAGTGCATAATTAACGTTATGCAGAACTTCCACTGCAGCTGGGATACGCTGTGGCATCTTTGAAGAGATAATCATGAGAACTGAGGTTTTATTAATTCTGTTTAAGAAGTATTTTAACAAAACAAGAAAATTTAAAGGTTAAAGGTTGAACTTTACTCTTAACTCTGATGTAAAATAAAGATGTTTGCTCTCGCTGTTGATTTCACCTTCTAGTGCATGAAAGGTGAAGGCTGAACACGTATTGCTCTTGTTTTGATTTGGCTGTGGGTCTTGATGCCACAGATGTACCTACCCACAGGTACAACACTGGGTTACTGAGCTCCCGTATGGATCCATCCTCCCTCCATGGGACAGATGGGAACTGTTCTAACAGCACCTCACTGCACAACGTTCCCCAAACGTTTCACTACTTCACAGCCTTCAGTCAGCCTCGGGGTGACTTCAAGGCTTTCAGGCAATTCTTCAATCCTCCCAAACACAATCACTTCCATTCCACTTGCCTATTTCAGCCCTATGCAAACAGAGGGATTTATAGTCTGTGACCTCCTGATCAGTAGATAAAGCAACATGGTCCACGAAGAGGGTTTTGTTATACCACAGTACACATACAATTTCCAGCATTAGCAGTGTTAGTTATTTCACAACACTTGTGCTTGAGTGTACATTAGATACAGAATCTTCTTGTCTGATCCGTTCTTTTCCAGTTTTATCATTTTCTATTAAAATTGGATTTTCTTTTGAACATTCATAAAGTTGTGATGTTGTAGGACAGGTGAAACAGCAGTACATCAAATGGAGGTGAAATTCCTTTTTAAATTACCCCAGAGCAAACTGAGTAAGCCCAACAGAGATCCCATGAGATCTGAATGATCAGTAGACTCAGTCAAGAAGATCAGTTCTACAATCTATGGGAGAGATCCGTTTATCAGGAAAATGTGTGGCATTTCTAAGCCAAGGCATTCCTGTGAGAGCCCTTTCAACCGTTTGCCTTTAAGACTGTAGAATCATGAAACTCATGAGGAATGAAAGTAAGGACACCTACAGAGTCTGCACATGACAACAGGAGGAAGCAGCCAATTAGCGTATTGGTGCAGTGATCTAAATTACAGCTAAGCCTGCAGAGGCTATAAGGGATGCTACATCATGTCACTAATGACTTATGGGGATAGGAAGAAGGCAGCTTGGTAAAACTCCTGAGAGGCAAGAGCTGAGATGTACTGAGACGATACAAAGACACAAGAGAAATTGCACCCATACCTTGCTTCAAAAGCCTGCTTCTCAGCAGAAGAGACTCCCTTTGCCCTTCTTTTCTCTCTCGTCAACACTTCTGAATGTCCTACAGCTTTGTAATCCCCTGGGAGCCCTGTGTTACACAGCTCCCTCTACCATCCCTAAGGCACATGGTATTCCCTTCACACACTCATCAAAACCATGTCAGCAGGGAAATGCTTCTGAGGGACAAGCAACGCTTTCCAGCTTTTCCTGGAGCTAGCAACTGGCTGTGCAGCAAGAATATACTCTTTTCATTAAGAGGAAAACTCTGGTACTGATCTGACCAGGTTTTGATTTGTTCCTTAGTGTATCATTATTGCTGGACATAGGCAACTATTTCAAAGAGGCATAAAAACAATTATGTGATGTGCTTGGTATGCAAGTCCCAGAAACATCTATTGCTATCATTCTTTTTTCGCACGGCAGCTTTTACTGTAAAAAGGCTCTGAGTTAGAGGAAGGGAAAAAAAGAGGAAAAAAAATCAATAAGGGTCACTGAAATTGTACTACAGCCACACAAAGTATCAGATTTCACTGGCAGCAGTGTCATACCAATCAAACAACAAACCCCCGCCTATTAAATCCAATCTGTAGTCAACACAATGGTCACTGTTCTGCTTACACTTAATTCTGTGAAATCACTCATTTTCATGTGTGAGCTTCAGAATAAGTATTTGACCCAAAACAGTGAAGGTGTCTGTGTACACAGGTAGGACTCTGCAATCAGTAGCAGTGAATCACCAGGTACTTGAAAAGAGAGAACTATAGCCAAAAGTGGAAAATAAAGACCACTGATTTGTAGGGAGTATTTCATTCTTGCTAAACCCGCTCCATTTTTCAGTAGATCAACTTCTCCCAAGTTCTAGATCTTCAATCCAAAATACCCCTGTGGAACCCCTACAACTCTCCAGGGATGAACCCTTCAAAGTATGAAACACTTAGTGCCCAGTCACTAATTGAGACCCATCTATTCATGCAAACACTAATACATGCAATTGCCAGATGCAAAAACATCTCTCATCCATTACATTCTAACACTGAGGCACCAGGGCAATATGAAGAATTACAATTACATTTCTAGGGTACAATCAGTGAGAATGAAAGCATTGGCATAATATTCCAACATATTATGTTCCCAAATACAATCCTGCAGTTGTGAGGGACAAGGTAGACAATTGATGTATGTGTAGGAGTGAAGGAGTCAACTATGGGTTGATGTGAGTGATAAAAAAGCAGAGACTTGTGTTTCCATTTTTAGTAAGACATGGGCAGGAAATTCTAATCAAAAGCTTTGAACTTTACCTTCTTCAAATGTTTTCGTCTCTTAAAACGCAGGTTTACATTTATCACTGAGATACTAATAAAGAGCAGTTCTAAACACAGAGATAGGGAAGGATCCCTTGCGCTCCCTCTGCGCTCACATCAGTGTTTTCTGCAGGGCAGCCTCTGCCCGTCCTCAAGCCACCTGGAAGCCACACAATCTTAACTGTGCTTTGTGCCATGCTGAACCTGCCTGCAAAGACTGCAGACAGGAAGCAGTGCCACCCAGCTGGCTTTGCCATAAACCAACGCAGAACTTGCCTGCAAAGACTGCAGACAGGAAGCAGTGCCACCCAGCTGGCTTTGCCATAAACCAACGCAGAACTTGCCTGCAAAGACTGCAGACAGGAAGCAGTGCCACCCAGCTGGCTTTGCCATAAACCAACACGGAGATGGGCTGGAAGAAGGCAGTGCAGCAAGCGCTGTGCTTCTAATGTTACAGATTATCACCATGCACAGAACAAGCTACAAATAAAAGCCATGTTAATTTTGACTCCCATGCTTGTTTCAGTAGAACATCAGTATCTGACTAATTTCAAGCTCTACTGGAAATGCAGGAAAATCACAAGCCATTCTGACAAGCAGAACAAAGCAGAGGCTTGGCTCTCCAGAGAGGTTCTGAATATGCATGCTCCAAGGGACTCTGCATGGACGTAAGGGGTTAATACAAGGAGAATCCTTCTCAAAAATTATGTCCAAAATGGCATAGAGGAAAAGTTTGAAAGTTAAAACATAATGGGAAGTAAGTTAACTTCAGTGAATGATAATGTTCTTAAGCTTATAAGATTATTTTCATTCCAGAGGATCCAAATATGAACAACTTGTGATCTACAAAAAGCAAGAATGTAGACACTGTCTTGTTAAGTGATTGCAGCAAGTGAATACTTCAGGCAGCATTACCTGATCCTGAGATGAAGCAAAGATACAAGTTTCCACTACTGATACCAGCATCGGTCTATGCAAAACTGTCACTGATAGGATCAGGAAGACAAGTGAATAAGAGATTTTCCACCCCTGCAAAAGACTCGGGGTTACTGGCAGAGAAGCTCTGTGAGGATTATTTGCAGAATTCATGTCTGCCTCTCGTTTCAACACTCTAAGTTTAAAATCAACTTGGGACTTTCTATGCACTTCTGCACAAAATAGAGAGAGGAAGAGACCTGATATTGGAACGATAACTATGCATTTTTTAATTGAGGAACTGGCTGTTGCTGTTAGTACAGTAACAGAGGTGCATTATACACCCCTATCCACTTATCTACTTTCTACCTACAGTATTCAACCACTTAAAAGAGCAGGTAAGCACAATTTCTTTACTATTCAAATGAGTATATGACTGAGTGAAATAATTCCTATGTCTCTATATGAGTAAGAGCTGCAAATTTACCCTGTACTAGAAAAGTAACTCCTCATTCTGTGAAATAGCATCTTCTAAATGCAAGTGAGGGATAAGGTAATAATCAGCAATTCATATGAAATGCAAGCTACCTTACAGCCAGTGACCCTACAGCAGACTTTGAAACAGAAGATGTATCAAGCCTAATGTCACAAACAAATCCAAATACATAGCAATAATGTCATACACTCAAAGCTACTCAACCCCCAATGACTGCCAGTGGGCACTGAACTTCAATCTTCAGCATCAAAGCACCAGCACCGGTTCAGCCGAGTTAAATGAGTAATTCTTTTAGCTGGAACTAGTAGCAGTCTCTTCTTTGACAGTCAGATCAGCCAACTGAGAAATCACACAACAGGCTTCACCAGCATGTTACACCTCCAGTAGCTCCAACTGGAAAGAGCATCCTTGTTTCCTGCCCTAAGCTACAGAGCAGTCCTGCTGTTGAACAGCTTCTGTGTTTCTCCCAAAGCTGGTTGCACTTCAGCTGTAAATCAATGACTGCTCTGCATACTTTATATATTACAGGGACTTTGTAAGAAAACAGATAAAAGTAAAAAATTTCTGGAACTGATTCAGTACCCCAGTCAAATCCTGCCAATAAAATATTGATTTGCCCAATTAATTCTTACTATGAAATTACTAGGTTCCTGCAATGCTAGTAATGCAATGTACCAGCAGCACTCTGGTAAATTCTACACCACCTATTGGTTAGAAAGCAAAAGTAAGGTTTTAAAGATTTCTGCATTTTATACGGTGATTAAACTTTAATTACAATTATTTTTTACAGTAGTCATTAAAGGTTTGATTTTTATAAACCAAGAATTCTCACGTCATAGGTCTCAGTAAATTATAGGATAAGCACCTTAAGTGATTATGCATGCATGCAAATGTCCATACTATTTTTAAAGATATTGGTGCAATTCATTAGACTAATATAATTTGAATCCCTTTAAAATTTAGTGATTAAAGTACTTTAGATTTTGAGATGGGAATTTGTCTGTGTAACTGACTATTTTAACCTGTATGCACACATTTAGACACAATACAGACACCACATATTTCTCGTGTTCATAAACAGTCCCGAGAGACAATCTTACACAATATTGTATTTTACTAAATGATCCAACAATTGGGTATTTACATTAAGACCAAAATTAGGATATAAATCTTTAAAACTTTTGCAGGATTATTCATCTTAAACCAAACACTGCAGTCAGAAATCAAGACAGGTAACTATCAGAAAAAATATTTTCACAATTACAATTTATCAAAAATCTCTTAGGTCACCAGGATTTGCATTCAGTTGTTCATTTCCCAGATTACATGCATAACTATATCTTAGGAACTGCAGGAAAGCAACAACAAAAAATTGAGAATAAATATGGAGGTAATCCAAATCCTTAAAGGGATGATCGCTGCTCACCTTAAGGATTGTCTGCCAATGGTAATGTCCTAACAGGTTAAATCTGTGTACCTGGCTGCAGAACTGGTAGGAGCTCCCTAAAATTGTGGTTACTATTTGAGCAGAAACAGAGAGCATCGAACACAGAAGTCACAAATGCAGCTCAGCACCTTGCAGCAGAGGTCCCACACCACCAAATCTACAGCTCATCCATCCACAGGTGACTGGGAACACCCCGGCCTTAGGTAAATAAAGACTGTCTAAGAGGGAAGTCCAGAGCAAGGGATGTTCCTGAAATTGGGATTTTTCTTCACAACAGTGAGTGGATTGATTGTGCTAAAAATGTAACACCAATTTGATTATTATGAACCTGTCTTTAAGTCCACCTTCGAAGAAGTCTGCAGTATCAACCTCAAGTACTTTTATTCTGTTATAATCTCTTCAATACAGTTTCTTCCTATTCTTGGAATACCTAGTATTATCCAACAGGATCACAACAGCTGCATGTACAGCACTCTCTGAAAGTTATGAGCTCCAGAATAAATTATTCTGCAACAGAATTAGCTATTGCAGCCTAAATAGGACACTAATCTTAATTGAATAAAACCTGTGTAAAGAATAAGTTTACACTGTCCCCAGTGGCTCAGAAGCGCTGCATCCCAGGCACTCAGCTTCGGCAAGTAGCCCCTAAATCCACCACTGCTACCGAAGAATTTGTCAGACATTCACAGTCTGACAATTCATAAAGCACCTAAAGAAACAAATACACAGGTTCTGGAGTTCACTAAAATGCCCAAGACAAGAGTGCCTCCAGTTCTGTACGTCAACGACCACTGGACTCCTAATCAACAGCAGAGGCTTGAAAAATTTCCCTGGATACCTACCTGTACCTTTCAATCCCTAAACATCCTTGCAAATCCAGGCCATATTTTATATCCTGGCTTTCCAGTGATGCTGCTGCTTTACAGGGTAGTTTCCCTCTGCTCCATCTGACTGCTGCCTGACAAGAAGCCATTAACATCTAATATACACCGCTATGGCCTCCTCGCGATAGATCTGCACTAAAGCTTTTGCTTCTGCAGATGAACCTCACCAATTCCCACACTCCAGGATGGCTGAAAAACTACACGCCATAAGGCCTCAACAACCCCATCATAAGGATCATACAGGACTTGGACCCCCGGATGGACTTTGGCTGACAAAAAGAAAATACCCAAACCCACATCCACCCATGACAAAAGCAATACTACATTTTCAGTAATGTTGCCTGCTATCAATACAGCCAGTGTAACAACTGGACCACAGCTGCAGGGAACAAAGAATCCACCAAGTGCTGGAGGCAGGGTCAAGAACGGGTAGCGGCCTTTACAAATTAGAGGACACGCTAATTCTGTTCTGAACAACTCTTTACACGTGTTAAAAACCTGTCCCTAATAGCTGCAATGTACTGTTAGCAGCAGTCCTTTCACTTGTGCATTTGTTTCAGATGTAGCGTGCCAGACAGAAAAGATCATTTGGAAGAATAGTTTCAGCACGTGGTTCTCACAGCCATCCCGTTCAGCAGCATCTCATCCTGTAGGACTGTGTATAGAGACCAGAATCCACACCCAACCACAGGCAGAACAAGAGGAATGCAGGAGCTTTCTGAGGCAAATACTGGTTTGGAGAACCTGCACGTTCATTTTTCATCGCATCGTCGCTACGTACGTACATAAAAATAGTACATACATGTTTCCATGTACTTCCTGGAAATCTCCAAGTGCAATCGACAGCAGAATATCACGGGCCTTATACCAACCTTATTTAACAGTTACATTTAGAAATTGATGAAAAAACCTCAGCAGAGCAACAGCTCAGTAGCTATAGCAACCTGCTTAGCTTCTCAGAAGAATCAAATAAGAGAACCTGCCCTAAAATAGATGCAAAATAGCTGTCACTGCACATGTGTGGTTTCAGAGACAGAACACAAGCATAAAAATTAATTTTTTTCAAATCACAATGCTCCCTTTCAGAGAAATCAAAAAGCTACCCTACAGGCAGTGGGTGAGAATTGAGTTTAATTCCTTTACTCTCAGTGTTTTAAAAGCTAAATCATTTATCTCAAAGCTTAATTGTGCCTTTTAACAAATTAGACTTCACTGGAAATCATTATCTGTCTCCCCCCTTCTTGTTACAATTCAAAGGCAGCATCTGTTAAAGAGCAAAAATGAACCATTTTCCCCTCATTACACAAAGAGTAAAAAGTCATCCCAAGTTCACATTACTTTAGAAGGTAATTTCTGTTCATCAGAACAATTTGGTATGTGTTCATTCCTTCGCATCCAGTTTTGCAGGCTAATTTCCTCAAATATTTAGACTTAATTTGGTTTGTAACCATTAACTACGATTACAGAAACCACATGTTTAAGTTAGCATTCCATGCCAGCACCGCTAGAAATATTCTCTGGGTTGTATCTGCTATATTGTGTGATCATATATTCCTCAGAAAGCCTCACAGCAGGAAAAACAAAACCCAGCAGCTCCCAGAGCCCTTGTGGGCCACTGGGCCGATCCATGCTCTGGAGTGCAGGAGAAGCTGTCTGGCTCAGGCATTCTCCTTCCGCAGGAGCAAGGCAGGCAGCTCGTCCTGCGCTCCAGGGAAGGGCTGTCCCAGAGCTGACGTTCCAGAGGAAGGCTCCCAACTCCAGCTGCATCCCTGGATGATGAGGTGGGAGACACCTGCCCCGCGCTGCCCCAGCGCCTCTCCCACCGCACAGCCCGGCTGTGCCGCTGCTCCTTCCACCGCTTCCCAGCCGCCCCAGTGCAACGCCAGGGAGGAGAACAGCGACTAGCACGGCAGCAGGGACCACCTCTTTATGAACCAGAGCAAAGCCATCCTGTCCCTTCCCTAACACCCCTTTCCCTCTGCACCTCGGATGCCTGTACCCTTCAGAGAACCCCACTCCCGAGACCTCTGCTCCAGCAGCTTTCTGGGAACAACGCCGCTCCAGTTTGGATTAAACCTCCCTGTGCCACAATTAAGACTGCCGAAAGAGAAGGCACAGACATTAATTTTGCACTGCAAGGGACCAAGTCAAGGCAATTAACAATAAAGTATTAATACTGCAAGCCAGTGTTTAATTTGTGGTCTCGTTCACAGCAGAAAAAGGAGTTACAAACAAGTCAACTGGAAGCACAAATGTCAGGGCTAACGCGGAATTTGAGCTTAATAAAAAACCTCACATAACAGCAAAACTAAGAGAGTTTAGGAGAACTATAATAAACAGAAGCATTCTATTTTTTAAACAAAAACTTTTAAAGTGTAAACAGTGGCTTCTTGTGATGGGCTCTTCCCTTATTCTGCTTGTGTTCATAGACAAGCAGAACAGATTCTGCAGACAAAGCTTTGTCCTGATTTAAAAGTTTGATAACGTGTCTTTACATCTATCTTTGTACAAGTTTATAGACACTACAGCATTAAGAAGAAAAAGAATTAGTAGAAGTGAGCACAGGTCACGCAGAATGCTCTACCTATTCTAGAAAGCACATGGCTTAATTTTTTGTTTTCAGAGGGAGACATCTTTCCTATCTCCTAAAATGCATGTTTACCAGCAGGCCACCCAGAAGTCTAAATCCCAGATTTCTCAGAAATCATATAGCTCACTCCACAAATTCAATTCACTGCTCTGAATTTCAAGATTAGCAGTATTTAGGTTAAAAAAATAATTTTAAAATATTCTTAATTTCTCTTCCATATGAATTTAGACTTGCTCAATCCTTGACATTCAGTGTACGAGCCTATAATAAGGAAACACAAAATAATGTAGTGCAGATTGCTTCATCCCTCTGAAAACAAAGTTCAAAGAACAGTCAAGCAAAAACTGGAAGTAAACAGCATTATAATAAGCCATTTCACTCCACTGGTAAGAGTTTGGGCTTAGTTACTCAGCAGTTTGGATTCCAGTGTGCAGCTTTCCTCTCACTAAAGCAGCATCCATCACTACATGTCAGTGCAAGGCTTCAGAGTATTGAAGGATAATGATAATCCCCAACAGGTAGAAAAGAAGTAATGCTTCAGTTACTGTTATAATATAATCCACATACAGACTTTGCAATTTACGTGCAGAGGCTCCCATCCCATCTTGGATTTTATGAAATGCTTTCATTTGGTTCATCCAATTTAAAGAATCACATGAACATTTGTTGTTCATTTGGACAGCTCATTTTATCATGCCAGACAAACGCTGCGAGAGGGACGTGAATCCATTTAACAGCATGGAGGAAACAACGTCCAATTACTCGCAACTGATGGTCTCTATGTTTGAATTTCTGTATCCCAGCTACTCCGGTTAGGTCAGCTGGCTGTTAAAAACAAAAGTTTGATAGGGCAGATTGGAAGCATTCTCACAGTCAAATTGGTGGTTAATGCTAACCCTAAATTAGACAAAGGCCCTTTTAAAGTCACCATCGATTTTTAATTAGAATACTAATTTATCTGGACTCAAGGTACCAATAAAATCCCCATGTTGGCATTACAGTTGTGGAACTAGCAGAAGCCTTCTGGGAGCCTGGTCTCAGCAGACAAGTAGCTCCAACCCCTGCAGAACTCCAGTGGAAGCAAACAGATTGGGGTTTAATGCTGAATAACTCTGACAGCAAGGGTCCAGAAACCCCACAGTTTATAATGAACCATTGTCTTCTGAGGATGTATTATTGCTATAATCTGCTGGCATCAGCCAGTGTCTTTTTTGATAGAAACCTGGTGCTCTCAAAAGAGGCCTTTTCCTGCCTGGCTGTGGTGTGCCTGGAACAGAGGAATCTCTTGAAACTCCAAGGGAGTTGTGCAGCCCCTGATTTACCCCACAGGAGTGGGGCCGTGCACTCTGAACCATCATCCAGCAGCTCCGGAGTTTCCATCAGCACCGTCTGCGTGCTGTGCACACACCGCTCACAGGTGGCAAATCCACTGGGCTCCGACAGAGCACTGGGCATCAGCAAAGAAGGGGAAGCACATCTGTAAGAGCAGTGGACATATCTGGGATTTCCAGCTGTCAGGAATTCCACAAACACAGAGGCGAAACCCTCTTTAAGAATGACTTACCACAAGTTCAATTAGATATTTGCTGAAAGTGAATAATGCTGATAACTGCAGCGTTTGAGCATTTTCATGCAACAGTCAGCAAAACCTGTCCTATTTTCATAATGCAAAAAGCAAAAAGAGAGTCCATTTTATCACCAAGGTTAATATACACTTTCTGCTATATGTAACAGTAAGACTGAGATCAAAAGATAAAGAGGTATATGACTAAAAAGAGGGATTTTTTTTTTTCCTTCAGGAGCTGGAGGTGGTACATGTTATCCAAGACTTACATAAGGAGTTCCATGTGACTCTGTGGCTGTTGCAGAAAAACCGTGCAACCAAATCTGGTTTGAGATAACTTCAAACATTAGCTCTGTATTTGGAACTTTTCAACTACACGTCAAATAAAACAGACTTAATTTCATCGGCACTGAGTGAACACAGGAAGCAACTTCATTTCCCACTCAGATTCTAAACTGTATCTTTGGCAGTTTTTGAAGTTCCCTTCTCTTTAAGAGAAGTGAAGGATTCAGTGACCTGCACACTCTGGGAAAACTGTGGGTGGGTTTCCACTTAAACACACGAATCGTTTCAAAGCATTTATAATTTTACTTCCCACTTCAGTTTTCCCAGGGGAATGAGAAAAGGGGATTTTAAGACAAAACTATGCATCCATAATGCTGAATGATTTCAGCATCTTAAACTGTAGTGATGTTTCAGCTGAAATAAATATGCCCAGTCATAAATTTTAAAAGTCTTTAAAGACATTTGTGCAATCCTTGTGGCCAGAATTTGTATGGACTTCCGTAAATCATGATCTGGCTCCTCAGTCTTCTGCAAGCAGCTTTACAGGAAAAAAAAAATTATCATTATTATTATTATACAAGTCTCAGGAGCATTGGCGGAAAAAGGATTAATCTTGATCAAATATGGTTTTTTCCATCCCTCACTTAACACCTCTCAATCAACGCCAACAGTATTGCAATTGATCTAATTTCATGTCAGTCACTCCAACTATTATTCAAAGATTTTTTTCACATATACTTCTTCAAGTGGAAATGTGGGCAAGGCAGTCTTTGGATTTATTTCTTTTAATGTCAAAAAACAAATTATATCAAGCATTCACACTCATGATCAATTTTAGCACCCCCAATACACAGATGAGAAAAAAACCACAAAACATTTATTCCTAATCCCCCTTCTTTACCTTTCTTTTACTTCTCCCAAGCGTTGCAACAGCTGTCTTTATGAAAGCATTGGGAATCTTCAATACTGACAAATGGCCATGGACTTGCACCTCAAAACCACTTTTGGAAAGCCCAGCATCTCGCTCTTTAGCCCTTCCCTAAGATGGTGGAATATACGTCAAAACCAGTATTCCAGACGAGCTGCCAAATGATAAGCACAGTTACATTAATCAGTTCTGGTTTCCCTAATTCAGGTAAAATGCAGTCTGAGGTCATGACACACCTTCAGCTGGGAGAAAAACCAAGACCAACCCAGAATTCCTAGAAGACTGACTGACCTCCCAGAATCTGGCCCCAACCAAGTACAAGTCAAGAGGGGTTTAAAAAAGAAATAGGAACCTGCAAAATTAAACCGATGCGTCTTTGGAAGAGTACTGTTCAAATAAAGTTTACACTGTCCTAAGTAAAGGTACTGTTTCCATGGATCACATAATTCTGAATTTACTGTTTCCTTTACAGTTAATGGGTTTATGACAAAATCTCAATTACATGAGTAAAAAAAAAAAAAAAAACAACTTCTTTTGCAGATCCAGATACTAACGACAGGTGTAAAAGAACGGGGGGTCATACCTAGATACATTTGATGTGATGTATTTTTACAAGTTGGGGAAATTTTAAGACCATTTTTCCTAAATATAGAGCACAACCAACCAAGTACAAGGACAGTTAAATTTTGAACATAGTTTTCATATGGAGTACTTCATCTGACTGAAATCTTCACAATTAAACGAGGAGGCTATTTTCTGCAAAACTTAATCTATTTATCAGTTAAATATGATAAGATTTATAGAAACCTTGTTAGAAACTTGATAGATAACCAGGCCCTGTAATTTTACCATAATGTATTTTAACATATTCTACAGCTAAAGACAGATTATCTTATGCTTCATGTTAAAAATAGATTTGCTTGATATTAATCTTTCGGCTGCGCTACAGCACCGATCGTGCTGCTGACCTTGCCATTATTACAATAACATGTCAGTCCTTGACTTTCTCCCTGCTGAGAGTCCAACTGTGTACACTGGTTTGTTCAAAACATATTGCTGAGAGGAAAAAACCACACTTTTACCTCCACAAGATAAGAGGTAAAGGTAATCCAGAGCAGTCACTCAATTGTCTGAACAGCATTTCGACCAGGGACACATTATATAGAATGGAATTTTCAGGCAATTAACATGAGGCATTGGTTGTACCTTCAGCAATTCCTAGAGTTTTTATCCTTGCAACAGGCAAGGACTTGGCACAGTCTTCTCTTCCTGCTCAGTACAGCCTCTCAGATAAGCAGATGCACCTTCATAATAAATCAGTTTGTGCTGTTAAACGTATTTGTTTCATTATAATCAGACTACAATTTTTCTCACCAAAATGAACAGTTTAAAATATTCAAGTTTAGATCAAAAGACCAACTGCAAATTCTCCAATCACTTGAGGAATATTATCCATCTTCATAGAACTTTTCATTTCAAATGCTACTGAAAGCATTTTAAAGTGATTTGACAGATCATTTATCCTGGTTTTATAGACAAGAAGAAGTTTTCAAGATACTGTCCAGAAACCACTGCTCTTGGACAAGCACCCATCAACAACCGAAAGTTTGAGAAATTAGTTAGTCATGAAAATGATTCCATAGTGCAGTAAAACTAAACAGGGCTGGGTTTAACGTGAAATCTACTGCAGATTTGAAAAGCCTACACGTGTAAATCAAGTCCTCTCCTTAACAATATCAAAACACAGAAAGGATGTTTACACCGTGCATACTACTGTGCTTTCTCATTTGAGTTCCTTAGAGGAAGGAATTCATACATTTTTTTAAGACTCTACAGTTTCTTAAAAAAAGGATGAGCTTGTATTTTCAATTAATTTACTGAATATGTGCTATAACTATGTGAAAGTAAATCTCCTCTGTCATGACTGGCCAAATAAATCTTAACCGTTGAATCTGCAAATCAGTTTCTTGATGTCAACAGCTCTGTCATGTCAATAAATACAGCACTAAGCCAGGAGCAATGACTATTAGCCATCTCTGCTGTCACTTACTTGAGTACAGCTACATAACTTGCCTAAAACCATCAGGCAAGATTTACACTCAGCAGTCAAGAACAAAAAGGACCTAATGTATCACAGCTGTCATCAGGTAAATGAGGAGAATCCAGCATGTCTTGAACAAAAAAAAACCCAACCAAACCAAAACTAAACAGAGAAACATTCCCTTTAGAATCACAGGAATACCATCTGTAATCTTAAAACGTTTTCAGTAAAGTGGCCAGCAAATGTTGAGAAAGTAACTTTGAATTCTGAATTAGTGAGGTGATTTGATGAAAGCTTACTATTTTTCTCCAAATTAATACAGTTAAACACAGCTGCTGGCTCTCAGCTGTGCTCCAACAGAGCGCTGTCATCCCACCACTGAAATTAGACATCCCACCTCTGGCAATACAGACCATTGTGATATTCCTGACAGGATGTGAACTATTTCCTCAACATCGTGTCAACAGGTTTTAGCAGGGACATGTCAAAGTCTCACACTGCAACTTAGCATCTGTTAGAACAAACTTCTGTATTTTCGTCTCCTGTGGCAAATTAAGAGTTAATACTCATTCTGGAAGAAAGCCCCAAAACTGAAAAATACTCCATTTTAAATAGCCTTAATCTGTCAGCAGTAGACAAAGTCAAAATTCATTTTCATCTAAAAATGTCTCTCAGATTCTGTAAGTACCATACTATGCACATAAGCTATGGTACCTGTCACATCAAGAGCTGGTATTAATATTCATGAAATGCCTTACTTTTATGTTCCAGTGGTGTTGCCTTGAAGGCAGATGGATTAAAACAAATCAGTATCTTGAATAAAGCCTTCTCCACAGGCAGAGGGTAGTACCACTACTTAGTACGTGGTGCTAAAGCAACATGCTATGTCCTACAGAGAAGATAAAGATGCTGAGCCAATGCTATGGATCTCATCATTTACGTGTACAAAGAAAAGCTCAGCACAGGGCTCACTACTGTGATGAGTTTCTTTTGAATTTGATGGAATCCTATGGAAGAGTGAGCGGCGTGCTCGCTCCAAGTGCAGAGCATTACTGCAGACACCTGACATAACAAAATACTGAAATGGAAAGATGAAAAGAAAAAGGGCACACATAGCATGCTAGGAAAAAGCTGTCTTCCCAAGACATGCATAAATGCCGTAAATATATGTGTATTTCCAAAGTTTTATAATCAGATTTCTAATTCTTCAATGAAGGCTTAGCAGGATTTGCAAGAGGGGTGCAAATCAAGTTTTTTTTTAAAAAAAAGGACACTCAAGACTCAATACTTAAAAGCTTTGGGCATTTGTATCTGAAAAGGAAGAAAGGAGCAGACCAGGCTGCTTCTCTTTTTAGTACTTAAAGCAGAAAACCAACAAGTGTAATAAAGTAAATTTAACTTAAACGTTTTTAACCATTATAAAGCTGTACTTCAGATGGGGGAAACTTGAAACAGAGTTGCACCAAAGAAAGACCAATAAGCTGTAAAGCATGCCTTCTAAGGAGAGGGAAATGCCCCTCTGAAGAAACCAGATTCTGAGTTCTGTCTCAGATAATTCACCTTCAGATTAATGAGTGTGCCAGAAAAGATGGAGCTGCAGCAAGATACCTAAGGGACTGTTCCAGGGTACAGTCAAATTTAGACTGGCTTATGAATATACAGAGAGTAAACTTCTTGTATCTACAACCCACACACATTACTGAAGAATTCCAATGATTTCATGCCTGTACAGCTCTCTCCAGGATCTGAGTCGTGAATGTTTAGGAGAAAAAAACCTTAACTTTGACTGCCAGATGGATGGGTCATGCCTTATTGATACCCTGGGTGCTCCTGACAGTCTGCCTGTTCTGTCTACCTGCTCCTTAACAACTATTTCCTCCTAGTCGAACGCAGCCAGGTATTTAAGTCAGCTCTCTATTTCACAAAGATAACTGTCCATCTGCTCAGGCAGCTGAGTAACCTGACTGTAGTACCTGCTACAGTTTTATTGTTACAGCACCAAAGAGAGAGAGAAGTGTCAAAAGATCTTTGCTAGTGCTATTCAAACCACGCATCTGAACAATGATGTTTATATTCAGAATAATAGCCTGAGACTGGAGAACCAGCGTCCCACTGGTATCAAAAGAACTCAAGAATAATGTCCTTTAAATTTAAAAAAAAAAAAACAACAACAAAACGCTAAATACCTGATCTCTAGTAAAGGAAGTTTATTTTATTTAGCATCTTTATTTTTGGCCAAAAATGACCATCAATTCAGAAGATTTGAAATGCTAATTGGGTTTATTCAACATGCTAAAGCATTGCTGGAAAGAAAAGCAGCACTGCTGTCATGGCTGACCACCCATAAATGCATGCAACTTGCAGCAACACCATATCCAATTTGGCTACCAGCTTGCTCTGTGTGTTTTCAGGTTAGAAGTGGCCACTTTACTTTCCCAGGATGAGAATGCCTGGATAAGTGAACAGTGTCTAACCCA
Organism: Mohoua ochrocephala; assembly: GCA_013398855.1. Classification (NCBI taxonomy): domain Eukaryota; kingdom Metazoa; phylum Chordata; class Aves; order Passeriformes; family Acanthizidae; genus Mohoua; species Mohoua ochrocephala. The sequence goes on from VZTA01004464.1 coordinate 497,698, forward strand.
GAGGACCGGAGCTCCTTATCACTGCTCCCTCCACACAAATCAAAGTGAAGCCCTGTCAGTACAAGCCCGAGACACGTCAGCACCGTGTAACGATCTCACTCCAGTGCTGGCTGTCAGCCACCAGGCCAGAATGGAAAACAGGCTAAACCTTTTTATTCTAGTAATACCATTGTGTACTCTTCCTGATGCACAGACATCCAACTAATTATGGCCATAGCACACAGCAACAACGAAAGACAGTTTACAGAGTTGTTTTATTTATCCTTAAATTCCTCAGTTTATTTGGAAAGGAAATTGGAATTTATATTGTCGGCTACATTTTCCAAAAATAGGACATTGCATCAAGTGAGTTCTGTACATTAAATAAACACATGTTCAATTTACTTTAAATTAATTCACTCTTCAGGGGCCGAAGGCCTCTTTTTAGAAAGTAGAATTGTATACATAAAATGCATACAGAAAGATTATGCTGTTTATTGAGTTAAAGGCTGAAGTAACTTTTGAACATCTATTATAAAAAAAGCATGTACCTTACAGCAATTTTCCCCTACGCACTAGAAATGTCAAATGCACTGGCAAAATCAGAACACTGGTCCTATACAAATATAATTTAAAATAAATTAGTACTTCATATCCGGCCTTTTTGTGAGCTAAAAGGAATAGAAGTAATGTCAATATTCTTACTTTGAATGAAAAAAAAAAAGTTTGCTCCATGTAACATGGAAGTATTTCATGATGCAATAATACATACTTAAGTAACAGCCACATGCAATTTTAGACTGAGAAATTCGGTGAACTGGTGCCATTTCAGTGGGATAATTAATTGTGTACCTAAATCTCATCTGTTGTTACTGGAACTAGAGTACATGCCTGGAGTCAGGCACACACTTTAACAAAGGAGTATTCTTACACAAGTATAAGAACAACAAATCCAAAATGTTTACCTATACCCTATATGCACTCTCCTGAGACAGGGCTGCTTCCAAAATCTGTATTGAGTAAACTGCCACAGAATCATAAAATAACACCTGAAATGTCTTCATGTAACTTCTCATGTTTACACAAGCACAAATCTGAAAGCAGAACTTGTTTCTTAGACCTTATCAAGACATGAAAATATTCCCAGAAGACTTCTTGCAGCACATGGCTGGATGCCTGCTCAGGCAAAACATCATCTTGCTGCCACTGTAACTTCCAGCAGAGATTTCATTCCCCTAACTGGGATACACGAGCGAGCCACATCCTTCCTGCTCATTCAGTACAGCAATTCCTTTGTGCAGCTGACAGGTCCTTACCCCACCAGCCATATCCAGGAACCCTAATCCCAGTCCTGGGGTCACAGCGTTAGGAAGGCGGCACAGCTATGCCAATGGTAAGTGCAAACACAGGTATCTCTGCACTGCCCACCTGGCCCCAGCCTCGGAGCAGCCCAAGCACAGCACCCAACCTCTGCCACCTGCTTAGGACAGACACAGGCACACCTACAAAGACACAAGAATCTCCCTCCAACGTCCTGCTCCCTCAGACTTTGCAGAATGGAGGTTGGGAAGCGCTGTCGAGGTGAAGTTCCTTGTGTGGCTTGGTTCATGCTGAGAGGAGAGGGATGGCCTAATTGCTGGTGCAAACACAGCCCGAGGCTTTGTTCCCAGCACCTTGCCCTGAGCAAGAGCAAGCCCTCCGTAGCAAGTAATTAATACCCTAAGGAAAACTGCAGTGGACTCCACCACAGTTCTGCTCTGCATTTCCCTCATTAACACCAACTTCCACCGATTTTCAGGGAGCGGATAAGTAGTTCCAATATTCCCACGTTTGTAAGAGACAAAGAACCAACAGAAAATTCTCAATTATGCCTGGCTAGACATAAAGAAGAATTGCCCAGATAAACTAAGACCCAGTCAAGATAAGAAGCTTTTGGATTCCAGCATTATGGAACTGTGTGCCTGAAAGAGTTACACAAAAGCCAAATGGCAATTATTTCATTTTACTTAAGTTTCACGGAAAACAATTCAAACGCTCATATTTGCATTGGATTACAGCTGCTTCAAAAACCGAGGAATGATTTGAAATGTGCAATTTTATCAAATCACTAACAAATAATATGGACACTGCGCAAAGTGGGAGTTTCCAAAAAAAGGCCAAAGCCTGACCTTTCCCAGTTCAAGAAGTTTTCTGAGAATTCTGACCCGCATTAAGATGAAAGCAACCTGAGAGTTTTCAATATCTTCAATATAATACATAAGATTAGCACTAGATCTCAACTGCTCAATGAGGCAACAAACACAACAGTGCTACATGACAGTTTATGCACTCATGGGTTGACACAGGGACTCCTGAGTTAGGTCTGGTCCGGTGACAGAAGATGAAAGGTTAAATCACGAACACATAACACACTTGTAACGGAAGGGAAACCACATCCAGTGGTCTGAGTAACTTCTCCATACAACCTGCTGCTTCAGTTTAAGCATAAATAGCTATATAATTACAGACTATGGCACATACATTTAATTTACATCAAATCATACATGGATATTTCTAACCAAAGTAAGTTGCTATTACAGTAAAAATGAAACATGAAGATGTTTTCTATAAAAGCTTTCACACTACTCGGCTTCTTTGCTACTTAGCAATTTTGTTCAGGAAAGATCAACGCACAAAAAAAGTGCCTGCAACGTGTACAATTATGTGTCTCATTGAAAAATGTTAACTCCACTGCAGCTGTGAGCACATCCAAAGCATTTATTACATAACAAATCTCTGAGTTCTGTTACATAACAAATCCCCGAATCCCAATCACATTAGTTACGTACTACGCATATTTTTTCCACATAACTGCACACCTGACATTTGAAAAATCTGGCTGAATATTTTCATCTTATAGCCCTCTTTATTAAAAAATACATACTGCACTTCACATTCATTTTAAAAAACGCACTCCTGTTTCCTCACTCCCTGTTTTTTGCTATGCCTAAGTTAAATTTACTTCCAAATCTGCTGTGCAGATTAGGTCATTTATGACATTCACAGAATCACAGAATCACCAGGCTGGAAGAGACCTTCAAGATCACCAAGTCCAACCCATGCCCTAACGCCACCTCAACTAAACCATGGCAATACATACATAGATACATGCTCACACATACACGTGACTAATGCATTCTAGAGACAAAAATCTTAGCATAAGATTACTTGTGAATCTCCTGAAACAGTGAGCCAATTACAAACGTACCATACGTAAAAATAAGTATACACGCACACTTCCACCATGACAAAGGCATCTTTATAAATGATGAGTACCAAGAGGCCCATCCTTTCTTGCTGTTCACCCAGTATCACTTAACATCTTAACTATTTCTTTTTTCAGAGTCTAATACGCTAATAACTCAGAATCTAATACTTTCCAATACTCAAATTTTAATGTCATTTTAAGGGCATGACCTGATCCTCAATGTCAGCTGGGATAGGAATATACACTGGTGATATTCTAAAAGGAAGAAAAACTGGGTTTGGAAATAATGTCATAAATTATGTCACAAAGTCATAATCAGAGCACCAGCTCCAGTAACATCCCAGGCACCACAAAATTGGATCTCATGAATCACACTGTAGCTTACTGCATAATCAGATCAAAATCATGTAGTATAAACTTAGGCCATAACTTAAGAACTGCAGCAGATCCCCTCAACCAGCAGCCACAGTGCGACCTTCAGAACAGGGTTAGAAAATCATGAGACAGACACACAAACCAATTTCTGAAGCAGGTGACTATAAACAGATGAAGAGAACACTGTAAATCTAAACACTAAGTTATGCAAGAACACTTTATATTTAAAACATCATTAAGTTGACTTCTTTCTTCAACAGGAGCAATTAGTATCTGATTTGCTTTTCTTAAACACAAACAGACATTCTTGAAGAAAATTATAAAGCAGGTAAAGGAAAAGGCAAGGTGCTAATTACAGGTTGAGAGACTCAAGCATTTATACACAACTACAAAATCCCAGAAATTAAGCACTGCCACATGTAAAAGTCAAACCTGTTTGCAAAGTTATGTTCCACATGCTGTTACGCTCATAGCCACGGTCTGGATAGCAGAACCTTACATCTCTCTGTTGGGGACACAGTGATTGAGGTAGAGATATATATTTATAAAACCATCCACCTTTTAAAAGCAGCTACCACATCTGAGGGCTTCCATCAGGAAGCTACTGAGCACCTATTTTAAGTCAGTAAAAATCCTTCATTATCAATGGTCTACAGCTTATTGTATCGTGCCTGAGTATTCAGAGATTGGTCCCCCCCCGCCTTCTCTTCCCTTACGCACACCCAAAGAATGTACCATGTTCAACTAAGGCATAAAATAAAGCTGAAAATGCCTACGATTCCCTGAAGGAGTAGAAAGATACAGCACAATTTGGCTGCTGTCCAACTCAGGAACAAAAGATGTGCTTGAATTAAAATACCCAATTCAAACACTGTTAAACTTCAGGAAAGTTTCAGTCCTATCCCCACAACTTCAACGTAGTCAGTGGCCTTATGATTTAAACATGATTTAATTCTAAGATCTGCTTATCTGCAGACAGCTTCAAAGTAGTGGAAAATCAGTAATTTAATACTACTTTAAAAAAAGAGACAAATTTGCCTCTAAAGGCATTGCGTAATCCAGTGCTCAAAAAAGGAAGAGAAACCACACTTCTGTTACATAATTAAAACAATACCGTAAGCTAATTTCTCTGCGATTTTAATATGACACTAGCAAAAGACCTAAGCAGCAAGCATTCAGGAACATGACATTCTTAGCAGAGCCCTTTCTCCAGGCCTTCAGAGTTTATTTTTATGTAAATTTGCAAAGAAAACTAAGCCCTAAAGTACACATGGGAAAAAAGGCAAAGATTCAACCAAATCTGTAAAATTTAGAATGCATGTAGTAGACAACGGATTACAAGTTTTAGTTGGTAGCAAATACAACAAGCAAAATAATGAAGCGACTGGATGTTAATCTTAAATTTGCCCTGATTATAGGAGATGTATTTTTCTAAATACTTCAGTGGCTAAATATAAATCGCACTTGTTCAAATAAATGCCACCATTTTAGGATGTGAGGATTCTGTTAAGTGTCCTCTTCTCTCTAAAGGTAATATTATAAAGCCAAGTTAAGTTAGAATAGGATTGGTACATTGCAAGATAATTTTAACACCATCCTGTAGCTAAATTTGTTTCTTATCCATGAGTCTAAATCACCAGCTCTCTGAAACAAATGGACAGAACAGTGCATTGAAAGAGCAGAAAAAAGTGGCCTTCCAAAAAAATACCAACAGAAAGCAATTTAAACTACCCAAGGCAAAAAAAACATGCTATACATTTATAGATCATGTTATTATCAAGTAAAAAACAACTTACAAATTTAAATTGGTAACACAAGGTACTAAATTTAAGAATATTAATCCTCTTTTGAACAGCAGCCTTTCAGAGCTTGTGGTAAGGGGAGACAGGCATACAATTGCTGCCAAACAATAGTAAAAAGGAACAACAGCTTTGGGACAGAATACAGAGACTATATTTTAAATTCAAACTCAGAACATGTAAGCTACCCTCTGAACCCTGCCAATCTCAACACCACTGTTGCTGTATCAAATTCCAACAGAAAATTATAGTAAAAATATTTTTATCATATACCACTTCCACAGACAAGGATTGCCAGTATCTATAAACTCAAATCCATAAAATCTTTAAAATATTATTAAAGCCATCACTGCTATCCCTCTTCATATTTTTCTCCTGTTTAAAAAAAGTGTCATTAAAGACTCATACAGTAAAAATGAAATGTGCAATGCTGCAGGAAATCAATAGAGGAGCGAGGGGTAGAATACAGACCTCTTGGCTCTGAACTCACTAGACCATGCCTCTGATTCCAGCCAAGTTACACTGTGTACTCCCAGCCAGTCACTAAGTTTCATATGAAAATCCCAAATGTTTGTAGAACCCTTGGGCAGCCCAGCTCCTGCACTGCACATTCCAAGGCTCTGGGATCAGTCTGACAAGCACATTCTAGGAACAGAAGCGTAACAGGATGCGTGCACACTGCAGGCATTAAAGGGCGGGCTGAACACAGGAAAATTCAAAAGCTCACAATGCCTGGACAGCAGCTCAGTCATGGCAAGGGGATGCACATCAGTGTGATGCCAGACACTGCCCCGCTCAGCCCCGAGATCCACACTAATATTTACAGAGCTATCAAGATTTGTCTGCCCAGCCCTCATTTCCTAAACACACCATCTCAAACCTTCCCACTCACCTCTCCGTGTCTGGAAGGTCTCCACACCATCAGCCTCAGCAGTTTCACGGGCACAGGGGGCTCAGACAGAGCCCGTGACTGTTCTCAGTCACTGCTAAGTCATGGTAGCCAGAAGCTGCCAGCCCTTCAAGAGTGAAGCCATGGGAACAAGCAGGTTCAGAAAGCAGATGCAAAAGACCTCGTCTTACTCCTCAATAAAAATTCTACCTTTGCAAAGTCTTTAGTTATCACTAGTCCAAAAAAAGCATTTAAAGGCTCTTAAATCAGAACTTTCATCAGATGTGCTTAATGACATAGTTGCAGTAATTCCTTTCTGAATTGCCTCTTCACTGAGACAATTAGACCTTATCTAGTTCTAGAAGTTCTGCTGATAACTTTGGTGACTTACAAGTGCCCAAGATATGACATGTTAATTGGGTAACCATTGGACATCATCCAGAAGACTAAGATTAAAATACCTTGAATATATAGCACTAGGTGGACATTACAAGGGAAAGCTGGGCAGGCAGTTGTTCCTTTTCTCCCAGTCTACTACAGGAGTACTGTTACACACTAAATAGATAAAATCTAAGTGCATCATAAAATCTAAGTGTCTGCTCCAATAAAGCCTTTCCTGTATGAGGATTTTAGCTGACCATATGAAAGGGGCAAAAACTGCAGAAGGCATTGAAACTAGATAAAACTCTTGAAACTAGATAAAACTCTACCATGCTACAAATCAGTTTACACCGCAGCAAGTAAACTAGAATCGCAAGGTAGATACAGCTTGATTATATCTTCAAACAATTTAAATTAACAAATTCTATACCTTATCCCATCTTGGGCATCTGCAATAATCTTGAAGCTCCAGCTTTCCTGTTAGGTACCATGCACACATACCAAGGGTTGTTTAGAATGAATCTGCACTACAACGTCTCTGTTCGCTTACACCAGCCTGGCTTCTCTCTCTCTTTTTTCTTTGAGAATAACAAGAGAGAAATCCCAGGACCAAACAACAAAGTTCTGGTGAGGGTTTTTGCATTTGTTGGGGTTTTTCTTCTTCCTTTTGTAAGAGTAAGCAAATTTACTTTAAGAACATGTAAGAGAGATTAATGGTGCATCAGTAATAATATTTTGCTTTTCCATGTGATTAACCCTGATTATCTTTCTTTGGACAATAGGTTGCATCACCCACAAAATGCAGAACCTTGAAACTCAAGGCAGACATTGTATTACTGTCACTTCTTCAGAAAAAACTATACTAGCATCAGAAAAGGGCCATTGTTTTCTGAGACGGGGGAAGAGGAGAAAAGCAAGAGGAGGATTGATCAAACAGCAAAAAGCATCCAAAAGAAAAAAACATTCTCTGAGAAAAATTAACTACACACAGCCTTGGTATCGAATTGGGTTGGAGGGGGATATTGTTGTGGTTGAAAACTAAAGAGCTTCCTCAAGTTTTAGAGCAAGAAAGAATGATTATTCCCTGAAATTTGAGGATTATTCTCCCTAAGAAACTGTCAATTAGCATAACTTTGAGCCCAGCAAAACTCTTCCTGACTACCAGATGTAACTGTGGCAACAAGATCCGGGAACCTACAATAAATATGATACAGTGTCAATAACCCAGGCTTTTTCATGTAAATAGATAAAGCACAAGGAAGACAGAAGACCATTTCCAATGGTTTAGATTTGATTTTTAGATGTCTTCAAAGCTAGGAATGTTAGCAAATTCCAATGAGTAATAAAATTAAGAGAAAACCAAAAGAAAAGAAACCAACACATCTCTCATGGAAGAATTATTTAGAATTTAAGAAAGAATAAGACCACATTTGTGGATTTTTGCCATTAAAGCTGTGAAATTCTATAAACAGATCTAATCTCAATATTAAGTTCTGTAAATAGGTTTGAAGTTGTTTCAGAACACCTACTCATTTAATAAATGAGATCTTTCTAGTGGAATCAAGTCAGTTTTAAAACTAAAATAAAGAGAACCAAATTTTCTTATTTGGCTCCATCTCCCAGTGCATCTGTAACGTATGGTATTTTCATATATGGGAACATTAAGTCAGAGCTTTATACAACCACATCTACAACTGCGAATCACTACTTAAACATAAAATGAAGTTCTCTCCCCCATTCAGCATAGTATGGGAACTTCATGAAAAAGCAGAAGACTCTTCCTTCCCCCCAACTTAGAAATGGCTCATAGGAGGCACAACAAATACATCATCATCCGGAGAATATTTGTATCCAAGAAAATATAAAAAGAAATGGCTTCCTAAAACCTAAAGCCTCCCATCTCTGAAAACTAAAATAACACACTGTAAGAGCACAAGTCACGCAAGGTGCTGGCAAAAAGTTACGCCCTATACCAGGAAACACAGAATAACCTTATGGGATTGAACACGGGGACATGTGAGAAACATTATTTCCATGTGAGGGAAAACTTATGAGGAACCTGGAGTGAAATGGATAGGGAGAAGAGTCTTACAGAAAAGTGAAAATGGAAGACAAAAATTCAAGGAAAAAAGGGATTGAGGATGGAATGACAAATCCTAGACAAAATACAGACATGACACCAGGGAAATGAAGGTTCATTACAAATAGGAGAGCACTGAGCTGAAAAGCTATAAAGTCACTGCCTACTGAAAAGATCCTAATCCCAACGCCATTTCTGCCTCCCTGTATCTCCTTCCACTTGTGCCTAGCTATGAATAGCTTACTCCCTCCTATCCTAATATAAATAGCTTGAAGCCGCAGTACTAAATCCCAGCAAGAGCTTGAGACGCGTGCTGGCCTGGGGTACTGAACGAAGAAAACAAAGATGATTCCATCTCTATATAGATGGGTCTTCAGGAGGGCAGACAGTCACTTTTTACCCTCTTGGACTGCAAAGATTTGCTAAAGCCTCTCTGCATCCACTAACATACTAAAAGGAACCATTAGAGTTGTGTACTATCTCCAATTAATTGCTGCACTATTGCCTTAAGTCAAATACTCCTTTAGGTTTTAACTGCTTGATGCAAGACTAAGCATGCAGAACACAGTGGCTTAATATTAGCCACCCATTGATAATGCATATTTTCAGAGACAGCATGAAAGGTGCTAAAAAAAACAAATTAAAAAACTTCTTTCACCGAGAGCCTTATATTAGATCTGAAAAAAACCACATTTGTTGAAATATATATAGTTTATAATTTTTATGTTTCTTGCTATTCAATGACCTATTTTCTTACAGTGAAACAGATTATCCATTACTGAAAGCACATTTGTACTTATGTTCTGCTCATTTGTGTCGGCTCTGCAGCCACGACGTCCTGGACCATGCCCTCATCAGATCTCAGCCTGAGGGGCTTCAGCTTCACACCACACCTAGACCAACATTCACTACATTGCCCTGAGAATTCAGGCGTCCCTCTAGTCCATAGCACTGAGCCATCCCAGACAGTCAATGCTCCATACATTCTAGTCCCCAAAGATCCCACTGCACAAACAACAAACAGCACCCCCTAAAACAACAACATAGAATTAACAAAAAAACCCAACAGCAACACAACTCCCCCTTACCCCCGTGTCTGAGCTCAAATACCCTGCTTAAAACTACTGAGAGAAAAGTTAAGTGAAGATATGACACTATTTCATTTTATGTCCTAACTCAGGCGGTGTGAATAACTGATTTCTCGGTTCACCAGATCGAACTGAATTTGAAATAGCTCCTTCTCTTGCTCAAACCCTCTCAAAATTTCATTTTGACATGACATATTCCATTTCAGACTTGTAACAAAAGCTGTGAAATGAAGGCCAGATTCACAAAAAAGAGAGGAGAAAGAGGAGCTCCTCTTGATGGAAAAGCTCTGGGTGGCTCCTCCCGTGCCTGTGACTTGGAGTAACAGCCAAGCCAAGGCAGCAGCTCCCTGGTGGTGACAGGAGCCATCCCGACCTCCCTATGCTCCTGCTGTCGAATATGAGCAGCGCTGAAGGAAGAGAGCTTTTTTGGGGACACTGCCCAATGGGTTAGACTAGATCTACCACAAAACTGAGCATCAAAGTGAACCTTCTCCAGTGATGGGACCAAAGCAGGCCTATCTTCAAAGCAAGCAGCAAGACAACCTTCTGAACTCGAGTCTCCTGACACACAAATCTATTGGGGAGCTAACTCAAACAGAAGACTGCAAGCAAGCTGGGACATTTTAAATATCTTGGAAGAAAGCAAGAGAAGAAACTGAGTGCCTGGGCCAGCAAACCCTGCAGTAAGCACCTGCCCGAGATGGAAGAGGGATGATTTACAGTCTCTTGTGCTGAATTGGGTTTTCCCACTCCCTGGGCCCTGATCAGCACATGTTGGGATGAGGGGCAAAGGATGCCTCATTTTCTTTGGTTTGTAAATCTCAGTATTGTTATAGCTGAAACTATTCAACTTTTTTTTTTGCAAATAGTTAATGCCAAAACATTCCCTGCATTCTTGTATAGTAGTAACTATATGCATATTAAACATCATTCCTGCCCAGCATGTCGCTTGAAGATGAAGCATTCATAGCCACAGGAATGAGAGCTGCAAAGCAAGATCATGTGTTTTCAGACATGCTGCACTTTCCAGCAAAAAAGGAAAAAGCAGGGATAGTTCTCATACGGAGGAGGAAGGAGGAAGCAGGATAAAACAGGGACATGAGAACAGTAATTCAAAACTCTCTGCTTTGCCCAGATGCTAAGGCAGGTGACAGCTGCCAGGGCAGCTGACAAACACCAGGCTAGATGAAAACATCAGAGTTATGATGCATTTTAAACTTGTTCATAGAACTGTTGAATTCTCCCACAACTTCTTGAATCTATTTTTGTTATTAAATGACTAATCATATCAAAGGGAAGAAAGAGAAAGCACATTTCATTAAAGGATTGCTGAATGAGTAGAAATACCCACCGGAGTCCCTAAAAATACCTGAATGCTTATATACTCATAATCCCAAACTGACAGAGACGTGCTCCAGACTTTTTGAGATAATAACTTTATTACTTAAATAACATCTCTGTTCCTCATAAGACCAAGTGATTCATCCAAGGTCACAAACAGTTGATGTCTCTTGACACCAGATTACACTTGGTGACAATTCACGTGTCTAAACGCAAAGGTGAACTCTGCCTCAGAACGAGGAGCTGCAGCGTTACCAAGAGACAAGACACAGATCGTCACTGACTGATGGTCTCTGGCTCCAGGAGTCAGAAGCATTTTGTACATCCTGCTCCTAAAGTGACACAAGTCCCACACCCCAACCCTGCCACCTTTCATTCAAAATGTGCTGCTTGTCATGAGATCTACCCTCTGTAGCACAGTACAAGTCTGTTAAACACAATTAAGTTTTTAAGAACTTGCAATTAATACGGATCCTTTCTCCCAGTCTGTATGGAGACAAATAAGCTACTTCTAATGAGGAATAACAACTGTAAAACCAAAAACTGTTCCACGCTTGTTTTGGGTTTTTATTCATGATGCTGAAGTTGATTACCCTAACAGTGCTCAGACAAAGAATGTAGTTTTCCTTCATAAATTGCTACTTCTCCTTAATTTCTAAAGAAACTCCTTCAACAGCCTACTACATAGCTTATGAGCACTGAAGAGAAGTTTTATCAGGTTTTGCCAAATTAGATACTGAAATTATTAATAATTTACTGGAACTTTGAGCAGCATGGTTAAAAATAGCTTTCCTGTCAGATCTTAGTCCACATCAGATACTGGGGTAATTATCCTTAGAATCTAAATCATTATAATAAAAACAAAATAACCAGACCGAGTGGAAGTTAAAGCCAAATTTTAACCTTTGTAAGTTTTCTCACTTTCACGCAAATCCCTGCCTGTATATTGAAGGCCACTGGAACAGAGCTAGTTAATTAGAGATGCTAGTAAAATGAAGAAGAGTATCCATGCAAAAAGTGAGGAAAAAGAGGCATCTCTAAGCTCCTCTTTCCACATGAAGGATTTTAAACCACGTTCCTTGCTTTCTTTATAATCCCTCCAGTTGTTTTTTTTCTCCTCTCTACACTGCCCCCACCTAAATACAATCACTATGGAAAATAAGCTCATTATAGTGCACCATGGGTAAGCAACTGCAGTCAGAAATGAATCAATTGATCCAAAGCTCCATATTACTGGCTGCCATTTCCAACATGAGGGAAGTGTGATGACATTCCCCATAGACAGTGACCTGCACTGAGAAGAGATACAGATTTGTCTTGAGGAGTTTATGCTACCAGAACAAATGTTGATTTTCCTCATCTTCCAGCCCATCTTTCCAGGAATCCCTGGTACAACATATTAATCTTAATTACCATGGGTATATTACACTAGATTCTTTTGTTTCTACATTAAAGCCAGTTACACAAGGAATGCGGTTGAGGGCTTTGAGATCATGAAAGAGGTAAATTCATCAATATCTATACACCACCTTCTCTCCAGGAAACGTTAACACAGTTACTCCCTATTTTAAGTTATTTTACTTTGCCTATATAGATGAAGCTGACAAGCAGCCTCTCTGCATTTCTTCTTATTTAATTTTGTCAAAGCATTTGTACGTGACTCAGCTGAAGTCAATAGAAGGACACAATTAATATGATTTTGTCTCAAGTTTGTCATAGGAGATTTATGTTGCCATAACAGAGATTTATGCACTAATAAAACTGTACTATTATTAAACTTTCTACAGTGTACCAGTAACACGGATTACAGAAGTCATCTCCTATGGGGGAAAAGCAAAAGCTGCTATACAAACATTTCTAGACGGTGAGCATTAATACAATTTGAATTTCTTTTAAATAATGTGTTTCCATGCAGCATTCTGTGTAAATTGAGTAAAATCTTAACCTTTGACTCTTAAGGTACGATCAATACATTCACTTTGCTATGTAATGAATAATTTCTTTCTATGAAAACTATTCTTTTGTCGTCTTTAAAATGCTCTAACAGATTTCCTGTATTTATACTTACATCCCAGAGAATTCCAAAGAGGTTCACAAGTCACATTTTCAGCACATCTTTACGTATCTTCTCCCATTTAAAATATTTGCTATTTCAGACCTTAGTAAAATGAAATAACAGAAATACAAGAAAAGGTAACAGACCATTAAAAATAAAAGCCTTCAAGGTAAGTTTAACAGGCATCTCCAGTGCTCTTAAAATCACACCTGTATACAGGTCATCTCACAATAAACTCACGCAGTTCATTGGATTGTATGCAACAAAATCCAGCCCCAAATTATGATAAAAGCTCACATTTGACCAAGATTTGTCCAAGGTATATTCTACTCCAACAACCTGATTGTATGTTAAATTTACTTGTTTGTCTGTCTTCCTCACGCTGCTGTTACAGCAGCAAACCAGCAGCCCTGCCTTGTAACGAACCTCATCAAACAAAAGAGAAACACATGCTTTAGTAAGAGAACAGGCCATGGGAGCTTTAATAAATATATTGCAGAGATGCAGAAAACAAAATCTAATTATTGCCCTGAACGTCCTCTGACCCCAACTTCAGACCGTGATTTTTGTGACAGGGATCCATTAAGATCAAAGCATATTTTGTGATCTAATGTAGTTGCTCTGTGGAATTAGCAAAAAGGAGACTGCAAACCAGAAAGAGACAAATGTCAGGGGAAAGGGAGATCATATTTAAAAATTCCTTCCATTCCACTGGAGTAGTAACCCAGCCTTCAGAAATTGTCGAGCCTCTGAAAGAGAGTTATAACCAAGATTCCCAAAGGGATTAAGAGAAATGGGAGGGGAGCCAGCAAACTGAAGCTTTAGCTACCAAACATTCTCTTCAATAACTCACAAGGCATGAAATTGGCTCATATTATTTGGCTTTGGTCCAAAGAAAGTCTAATTTGTCAAATCCAGACGGAAGCAAAACAATGTATACAAAAGTGACACATGTAATGCATATATTTCATAGACTTCAGGATTAAAATACGTAATTGCTGTCTTGGGAAAACACATTAAACACCATGTTAGCGAGCCTTTTATTTGCAGGTAGGCATGCAATCTGCTTCCTTCCCAGAGCCCTGTGTAAAACACCACGTACTCTCCTTCCCACTCCATGTTTCAAGCCAAATGCATAATGCTGCATGTCCACTAATTTCCATAAAAATCCCATGTACAGAAAACATAAAGTAACAGACACGAAAAGAATGAGGTCTCTTCACAGCACCATTTTACCCGATCATACCGTAGTACATAAATCCCACTCATGGATGAGCCAACACCAGTATTCAGACTAAGCTTGTTTCCTGTGTGTCCTTAGCTTCTCCCACGAGCACTCTGCTTTTAGGGACTGGTTCAACCATCAGCTTCTCAGCGAGGAAAAACAGCAGAAAAAGCACTTAAGAGAAAATAAGGCACTTAATGAGCCAACTGCGATATGTGGAAACATGCAATGCCATCTTTGTAATGTTTCCAAGAAGTGCTGTTATTAACTATTCTGAACCCAGTCCTATTCCATGGCAAAATGGTTTCCTACTCTGAACAGTGTAAAAAGTGAAAAATTGCATGGGATTTCATATGTCCTGCTTCACATTACATAAAATTTTAAAATTAGCTGTAAGAACCAGCCTTTCAGTTTGCAAAATTAAGCAGAGTTGGGGGAAAGCCATTTTTGATTATTGTGCAATACTAATACTAATATTCCTACATATATATTACCTTTATCCATAAAATGAATAGCTAGCAAAAATATGCTTCCCTAAAAGAAACATCACTGACAGTTTAGAAGACAAGTATCAAGCTATTACTATTGGGGAAAAAACCTGGCCTAATTTCTTTTTCAAAAATATCAACTTAACAATAGAGCTAATAGTTCCTTAACTTCAAAGTTAACATCTAGAATCATTTGCAAAACCACCACCACACTCCCCCTGCATTCTGCTCAGCATGCAGGCTGTCCTTGCCATTATTTGCAGAACAGACATTCCTGTTAGTCCAACCACGAGGTATTATCAGCGCAAACAAACTTGAATATCCCCCTCAAATTGCATTTGCTATAGAAAAAAACAGAAATCCAAGTACTCGCTGTAGGATGAAGGACCTCAGTCCAACCAGTGAGGACAGATGCACCAAACAAGTCTGTCACATTTTGGATCAACGTGTAGGTAAAATGAGCAGACTAAGGGATAGGCTATACTGCTGAACTAAGGCAGGGATGGGAAAAACCCTTCACAGAGCACAGCCACTTTTCCCAGTACACCAGTCAGCATCCAGAGCAATTCCAGGGAACAGGAGTGCCCAAGTGGTCTGTCAGCTACATGCAGTCCACTGGAATAACTGCTGTGGAACCCACTACTCATCCATTCCTAGACTGAGGGCTCATCAGATTGATACTGCAAGCCTAGGGAGCAACAGGCCATTCCCAGAAAAATATCATTCTACTGTAAAAGGTGTTATGAAAAGAATTAACCCACTCTCAACCCACATCCTCCATGCTCTAAAGGGGTCTTCAGCAACACCGGTGGCAAAAGCAGGATGAAATCTGTCCAGCAAATACTGTTAGTCTGCAACACACAAATTAGACCGCAACCAATACTGCAGGCACTGTCAGATGTATTTCATTTATAAAGAATCGCAATCAAATATTTTCTTTTTCTTTTTTTTAATACTGCTTGCCTATGTTGGTTTTTTTTTTAAGTCAAATTACAGTATTACAACGTTACAATATCAAGAGTATGTCGAGACACTGGGGCTTGTAAAAGTGAATCTCTTGCCATTTCTGCATGAAAAAGAAGTGCTGCGGTTTCCCCAAACATCAGAGTCCTTTACATCACCTGTTTTCTTAAACACCCTGCAAGCTACCAGAAGAAAACTAAAGGCCACTGCTACTGTAAAACTAATCAGGGTGTATTTTCTCATTTGCTACCAGGTAAGGGAATTCTCTTTGTGATGATTATCTTGAGTGCCTCTTCAATTTCCTTTCCAATGTTTTTTGGCAGAAATCCTTACAGATGCAAGATGCAGAGAACACATAGGAGAAAAACATGCATTTTAAAGTGCAACCATCTATTCCTTAAACAATCTATCTGCCAACTTTAAATTAAATACAGGAAGACCCAACAATAAATTTATGAAAAGAAATCAGGTTTCATTAATTGGTCCAAAGCAGCTCTATTCTAACCTTGTCTTGATTTGTTTTTTACTCTGTGGTATTTGTGGATATAAAATGCACCTGCGGGTTGAACACATCCTGCGACAAAACTACAAATAATGATTGCAAACCAATGAACTTGACTCGTGTGTTTGGAATTAAGTTGCATTAGCTGCATTCTGCTCAGGAATATCTGCATGACCGACAGAATTAAATGGCAATTTAATGAGTTATCAGCCTCTAACAATCTTTTGAGCCCTGACAAGTTCAGCCCAAACTGAACAGATTAATGAACTTCCAGCTGGGCCCCAGATCAAGACTATGAGTTTGGATTGCACCCTCACGTACTTTCTACACTGCAAATGGGTGGAGGTGGGTGGCTGTACCAAAACAAAAGTGTGGGAGGGAAAAAAACCCTTTTCTTACCTGTTGCCTAAAATGTAAGAGAATAAATTACTGAGATTTAGGAGAAGTAGGGCTGTGGCACTGGAAGCAGCTGATGACAGCGATGCAATTGGAGGAAGAATAAAAATAACTCATGAGAATGCAGCAAAGTAAAAATAAAAAGCTACTACCTGGAGTTGTAACTGTCAGAAAGAAGTGTGACAATGTGGCTCGATAATTCTCAGATTACTGGATTCTTTATTTCTTGGATTCTGTATCTTTCTCCTTCAACTGCCAGCCCTTCCCAGCAGTTCTTCTTCTTGACCTCACAATCCATGAATAAAACACAGTTTCAGTCTTGCACCCTGTCATCCATTCATCACTCCGCTAAGTCCCTTAGCTGGCTCTGCTTCCCAATTTATGCATCGTAAAATTCTGTACACGTTTAACAGAGCAGCAATTTATAAATAGCTTTTATTATACAAGGCAGGCTTGACGCTTGAACAGGAGGCCAGAGATACTGGCACTTAAACTTTTCCATTCTGCTGTTCCTCCCAATTTCTCACAATTAGCCATCCTCAAAGAACGTTAATGGTGATTTGTAATTATCTCTTCTCTTTGATAAGGCTACTTGTTTAATAGTGGCCAATACATCCTTCTCATACATGAAATAATCGAAAAATGAAGATACCAGGCAGTTATCTCCCCACCGAGTCATAAATCAGCCACAGAGAACCATCTGTAAACAATAAAGCAGGAATGTTTCTGTGACAGGCTGAACCCAAGCAGTGCCACTGAAACAGCAGGTGAAGCAAAGGATCGGGGTATGGATTTCACATCTTAGAAACCGCTTCTGTGTACCAGAAGATGACAGCCTTCTTGCATCAATTATTATGGCTTCTTGCCAAAACCAACTCAAGCCTGCCACTTTTGGCACACCTGAGAGGAATAAAGAAAATAGAAAGGGGGCTGTCACTGAGGAGAGCGGCCAGTGCTGCAGTATGCTGGAACCGGTGGCGCCAGAAACAGGCGAAGTCTACAAATCTGTACGGGAAGAGAGGTTACACATTCTCAAGGATCTACAGGGTAGAGGCCACAAGCTAGTTCCCTTTCCCTTGATTAATGTTATGCATTGATGGAATACCCTAAAATAGCTGAGTAATAAAGGAAGTTGTATGCTAATGTCTCTCCTTTAAAAGATCTTCCTAACAACCTCTTCCTCTCCTGGCTTGGTTCATTCTCTAGCTTACCAGTTTTTGTGCAGCTATTGATATACCAGATACAAATCTTCCCCACAGCACAACAAGCTGCAACTATGCTTTTTTAAAATTAATCCAAAACTGAGGTTCTACAGGGAAGTTTTAAGTACATTATAGGGAAATATTATTAAGAAATGTAAGAACTCAAAACACTTGCTACTCAATTACCACCTTCAATGCTACCTGAAAATACTGAAGAAAATTATTACTGCTGAGCACTCTGAGACCAGTTTAAGACACCCACTGATAGGAAAAGTTGACCCTGCACTTAAGTATTTAAATCTTTTTAAGGTTCATAGCCCACCCATCCCTCCCTGAGGTATGATCTGACACACAGCCAAGAGGGAAGGCTGTTTAGAGCTCTAATAGCACAGAAACCCATTTGCAATTGCTCTTTTCATTTGTCCTCTACAAATCAGTCAAGGACCCAAGCTCTTGAAGAAATACTGCTAAAATGAACTCTGGTATTGCTACAATTGCTCAGCAGAGAGGCTGCACATGGAAATAATACCCAAAGACTAAGAAACTTCACAGCATCCCAGTAAAAGACTGATAAAGAAGAGAAAAATGTGCAGAGCGCCTCAGAATGATTTGTGCTCAGCGTGTGCTGAGCCTGTCTCCACCCTGGGCTGGTGGGGAGAGCTGGGGATGCTCCACAAACCTCCCAGCCCCATTCTCTATCGCACTGCCTTTGACTTGCACATTCCTCCGTTCAGTGTGTGCAGCAAGAATGTCACTGCACAGCAAAGCAGAGAGCACAGACATGGCTCAGCAGCAGCAGAGGAGGGTACCCAGCACTGGGGAAGCAGCAAGAGAGAAAGCTATCGTGAGCAAGTTCTCTCAAAACTCAATCTCTCTTTTTCAACAGAGATAAGGAAAAGAGAAAGGGGGCAGGGACAACAAGGTCGAGCATCGTCACGTTCCATTAAAGTTCTCACCAGTGTTGTGAGCTCAAAGTCTATTGCTCTAAAATGAGGAGCTATTTGTGATGTTCATTTTGGTGGAAATCGGGACAATTCTACCCATCAGAGGAGCAACATCCTGAAAGCCTTTTCAAATCAAATAAAGAGGGACAAAACACAAACATTAATTATTTTTAGGAGGAAATTTGTTACATTTAAATACATAAATCCCCATGGTTGTGATAGAAAATGACTGGGCTTAGCAACTCTTTTCTAATCAGTTCCAAACTGAGACTATCTCCTTTAGAGTGCAGATGTGCAATTCTTTCCATGAAGAGGTCACATACTCCAAAAAGGCACAGAATAGTATTATTATATAGTCCTACATTACTTCAAAGCTTCGTCCCAATTTCTGTGTGATTGGCAGCACACAGTGAACAAGCTGATGCATCTGTAGTTTACTGCACTTATCAAGCTTTTGAAAGTGCTTCATAAAGTCTTCATCTACCAGGAGCACAAGTCTCTAAATATCCCAAATTCTTTTTTGAGTGCTTTAATTCTTTCAGGACATGTGCGAGAGACATGTGTTTATTCCTGGTCTGTTCTACTCGCTGATATTGCACCCAGTAGAATAAATATTTGCAATTACCCAGCAATACCTTCTGTTAAGCAGAGCACCTCAAACACTTGACAAGTATTAATTAAGTCTTGTTATACAGAGATAATATTTTTCTCAAAAGAGATTTAATAATTTAGGAGAATTTGTCTACAACAGGATTAACATGGAGCTGTTGTAGTTCCTGTATCCAGAAATCTCTGTGCACCTGAAAACCGCCTATTAACCACCTACATGGTATTTATTTATTATTTTGTAAATGTCTAGTTCCATTTTAGAGTAATACTCTACACATGAGACAACCTCATTAGAAACATTACACTGTAACTGATAAAAACCAAAGGAGATGGAGCCCAAAATTCAGATTCTAGTAGGCAAGAAAGCAAAAGCTGAAATTAATTCTTTACTGAAGTCCTATGACTTGAATAGAATGCAAAGTGCAGCAATTATATTCAAATATGATGAATACCATAATTACGACTTCAGAGATAAGTGGAAATATTTTGAGAAGCAGTAGCTCAACTAAAGCCATATTTAAAATAGGGAGTGCTAGACTTTACCTACTGTAGAACAGCTGGGAGAGTAACAATACTTGTATTTTTAATTGTTTATGTCTAACATGTGCTCTTTTGGAATTAGAGAAATAACCCTCCCTGTCTAACACATGGCCATTAACAACTGCTCCTACAAAGACATCAAACTTTTCTCTCTGAATCAAGGAGGAAAACACCCAAGTGTTTGCCGGGACACCCCATTTTTCCTCAAAGGCCTGTAAAGATGAGGTCGTCAATACTTGTAGTGAACACCAATGATAGTAACTTTAAAAATATCAGAGAACAAGCAATTCTTACTTTTCAAGTAATATAATTTCCTTTGAGGTTATTGAGGAATTTAGGCAGTTATTCTGCAAGTCTAAAAACAATCGGAAAAAATAACGCAGTTATTACAAATTTTGATGGGGAAACTGATCATCTATAAATGAAAGCATTTCCTCACACAATTTTCTTTTTTAAGATATAGAAATGATCGCAGGAGAATGACACTTTATCTTCACAAGTTACAGGGCCAGAAAGTCTAGCCAGGCTGAAGTGATTTTCAGCTAACGTGGTACTCCTGAATGCGAGATGAACAACAGGTACTTCTGAGTTCATTTGCTTCGTTTTCCAATCACTTCACCGCACGCTAATACGGAATTTCATGACAGCCGTAATTCGAAGGCTGTTCGTAACAACTGGCAGGAAATTCCATGTCAGTATCATCTGTCACTTTCAGCAGGGAGGACGGAATTTTCCAGTAATCTTTACTAAGTATTTCTACCAAAACAAAAGAAGATAAGAAACCTTATTCCAAAAAGTTTAGGATTTAGTAGCCAGCTTGCAAGTCTATGTGTTTGAAACTGGCAGAGATGGTAATTCTTCTGTTTGAGCCAAAGCAAAAACTAATCACATATATCTTTCTGCCAGTATGCAGACTTTGATTTCAAAGGCTGCCCTGTAAGGAATATACTGAAATTTGTGACAAGAATACATCTTAGAAGAGAAGAAGGATGAATGTGAAGAGAGAGATAGGGATACATAGATTTGTCGTACAGCTCTTTGAAGGAGAAGATAAACACAAGTTTGAGAAAAACGCTGAAGAAAGGACTGTCAGCAGAGGGACAAGAAAATCATGTAAACATTATGCTGGATAGACAAAGCAAAGAAACATCAAGGACCTTCCGAGAGATCGGGGACAGAAAGGTACGAAGTACAGGCACAACAAATTATGCTTCTGCAATCAAGAGGACAGTTTGCATTACAGAAATAAATATGAAGCACTATCAGAAAGCAAAGAGCATGTGGGCGTTAAAAGAGAAGACAAAAGCACAATGTTATACAACTACAACAACAAAACCCCACAAATGTATAAGCCCACACAAAACCTCACGGATCCTAATTAGAGCGAACAGGGCTGACCCATAGTCCTATTTTCTTTCATATATTCAGCCAACAAGCTGCAGAGAATTCCAGCAGCTAGAATTGACAGTGACATTTTAAGTCAATGAGAATCTATTTTACTCTTCCTCCCACAACACAAATGAATAGTAGTGCTAATGAAATTCCACTCTTATTAGAAATTGACAAAACACAATCCTGCATTTATCCCTTCCAGCGAAATTTGCCTTTTAACAAACTCAAACTATTCTGAAACACCCTGTGGTCACAACATGACAAAACAAAATGCCACCTGCTCCTGCATTGCCCTTCTTCCAATTAACTCGACTTTAGTGGACCAAGATAAATTTTTATCTACTGTATTTTATACCTACAGTTTTGAATGAATCATATTAACATTTACCATTTTAGTCACAGACTTTAATACAGTCTGGTTATTTTATTCACATTTGATTAACTCTTTCTGACAGAGGATGGGCTTCTATTCACTACGTCAAAATAACTTGCTTATAGAAAGAAAAAAAACCCAACCCATATGCACTGTTTTCCAGTGCCATCTTCTTCGAATGCCAAGGAATTACATTACATGCAGAAATAAAAAGAACTGATTGGATTTTGGACCAAGATGCAAAATGTAATCTCTGCATGTTATTATTCAGAAAAAAAATTGAGAAAATATTCTTATTCCTTTCATTTTAAATATAATCTCAGAAAGGCTAGATAACCTTTTCCTATTTAATTGTGGTGTACTAGGAAAGAAGCCCTTTGGATCTCTCAATGAGAACTGTATAGAGAAATAATTCTGTGTTTCAGGCAAAAATAGCTGTAATATTAATCAAGCAAGAAACAAGAGTGGAAAATAAATTTTAAAAAGAGAATAGTGTTATGCTGTGAGCTGCCTGTTCTCACAAGTTAATCAGGGTGTGATCGGTTCTCAACGTAACACCCCAAAAGCACTGGATGATGCAGCAGTGCTCTCTCCTCGTGTGGTGCTATACAGAAAAAAGGAAGGCAAGAGTTTTCCTACTTAAACTGAGCTGCCAGACGGTCCATTAGCCATTAGCAAGTGTGAAAAATTCCATGGCATATCTGTGTCTGCTTCACAAATTCCATTGTGAGTGAAGACCTTTTTTCCACAGGCTCTAAGTTTGTCTGTAACTCTTTCCTTCCAACCCAGAAAAATCATGCACACCACTGAGTACAGGCAGTAATTTGCTCAGCTCGTAAGTCACCTAACACAGTATAAGCTTGCAAGCTCTCCCACATTTGAGAATTCACCTTCGGGTGGGATTAGAGACAATAAAGAAATGCAGAATGGTATCTTCAAAATCCCATGGGTTTTCTTTTTTAGCTTCCTTCAATGTAGCTTTAATACCAACTGAATGCTGTATTACAAATGTCACCACTTTTTATAAAAATAAACAGCTTTTTTTGCCATTATAACTCCAGACATGTACTCCATCCCTTGCTTCCACCATCATCCAGCTACAGACTTCAAAGCCTTCTAAATACCTTTCTAGAGTCTGCCTTCTGAACATCAAGTATCAATGCCTCTAAGATGTCTTCTCCTTCTCCTGACTTTAAATACAGTCTCCCTCAGTCTTTTGGTACTTTAAAACTGGATCTACAACATCTCGCCTTGGATCCCACAACTCTGCCTGCCCTGAAAGTCTGACTTTCCATTGAAATGGCATAAATAATAGCAACTCTTTACCATATAACATTAATATAGTAATGGAAATAGTACAAAACTTCAATCTCAAATATAAAGCCAGATCTAATTCAGATCTTATGTAAACTCTAACAGGAAAAATTACTTCAGTGATGTTATTTTCAATTAAATGTCCTACTGTGCCAGAATAGCATGACTAGTTCTGAATTCCAAACAGCAAAGATTGCCATGAAAAGCCAGAGAAGCTTTGTGTCAACTACAAACTCATAGGAAAGACCAGGCTTATATGTGCTTAGTACTATACCACAGGTACATTTACTGCAATACAGCAGTCCCAAGGTCAACAGAGGAAATCCAGTCCACAGAAAATCATTCCAGAAACATGTCACAGACATCTTAACCACGGTTTACAGCTTTTAATGACCTGTAGTGGGTATTACAGAACATTATTCCAGTATTCCTATCTTTCAGAAAGTCTGGACCCTCCAGTTTCTGTTAAAGAGAAGAACTTGCAAGTTTTGGCACAGCAAGACCCATTATGCTGAACTTTTAAAAATAATTTTTACAAACCTTCAGCTTCAGTGATTAGGAGAGAAACATCAGCCAGTGAAAGACACACATAAGTCAAAGGATGAGTTGTATATATGTATTTCCACCTGCTGGCAGAAAGGGTTCACACAGCAATAGTATGCTTCTACAGCGGTTTAAGTCTGGAATAAATCCAATAAATCAGCAGAATTTTTTTTCAAGTTAAAAGAATAACATAAAGCGGCATTATCCTTCAATGTCACTGGCACACAAAGGGTATTCCAGAAAGTCTGCTTTTGATGAGGCTGCACACCTCCAGATCTGGGGCCATAATATTAGTCTAACTGATGTTTACTTATTTATGTGGTTTTTAATTAACAACTGAATGCTACCAACATGCATGTCAGCTTCCCAAAACCGTAAGTAATAAGCTTAAATTACTAAATGCAGAAACACGTAATGATAGTGTTAATCAGGTCCAGTGCTCAGCAAAGTGTTTTTCAGTTGGATGTTTATTTGAAATTAAAAGGTGTTCTAAAGCAGCACTCCAAGGAATAAGCTGTATTCACCACCACTGAGCTGCTACAACATGGAACCAACAGTTCACATTTCTCCAGAACTGATGGTAGAACACCACGATAAAAATGCCAAAAGAGCCTCCACTGTCTATAAATAGCGAGAATGAACCTCTGTTCTCCCCTACATCAGCAATTAGAGGATTTCCAAGTACAGACACCACACTCCCAATCTCACTTAGGGATTTTTCCACACCATGCACTCCAGGCTTTCACGATGCCACTTTGGGTTCATAATCAATCAGTGGCTTTTATCAACTACAGTACCTGAAAGTTTAACCTTCAAGTCCCAAGCAGCGTGAGCTAAAGATTTCATGGAACGGGATAAACTGCATCATCTCTACTGCAGGACTGTTCAAGAGGCATGAAGAGACTAGTTCACTGGTTAGCAAGCACTTACATTCTACAGTCCTTTCACAAAACTCAGTTGGAACGTTGAAATGTCTGCTTTCTTTCCCTTCTGACCTTGATGGCATGTGTGACAAGGCTGTTTTCAAACATACTTCTAAACTCAGCTCCATTATAAAAAAAACTTCTTGAAAGATATAATACTGCATTAACACATGCTGGAAAGCATCTAATCTTTGTGCTGCCCCCTGTTATCTATAAATACCCTGAGCGTGACGTGCAACTATCAAACAAATACAAACTTCCCCCAAGAATGCTGAAAATTTTATCTTTGTCACTAAATGAAGTGTTACATCTTTGTGCCAAAATATCATCCTATACATGTATACAGAAAAACGTGAAAAAAAATCCCCGGCAAATATTTTCACAAATGCCTAGTGCCAAGAGAAAAAATGCACAAGACAAGGAGTACTGCAATCCATTACAGCAGTATGAAGTCAGTCTTCTGTCAGCTGTCAGTTCAGATTCTGTACAGATACCTTAAGGAGAAGAACCACATCAGGAAAGCAAAAGAATTACCATACAATAGGCTACAATTTAATTAAAAGAAAGAACATGCTGAAGATAATGTCAACAATAGGATATGATAATGATCATTTTAATGAGATAAATATGCCCTCATATCCCCAGTCAAAAATGCCCAAGATCCATCTTGGCAACGGTAGGGAGCAGTGGCAAGAAACAAAGTCTCCCTTTCTACTGATGTGGGCGATGCTAAAGCTACAACAATTACTGGAATTCCAGTCAGGAAGGAGAGGAGGAACAAGAGATGCTTTTAGCTTCTGAGACAGATCAGGACACGTTTCCCTTCTGTTCCTGAATGCACTGTTCCAGGGAAACAATCCCTGCCAGAACTCTCATGGGACAACGCATCTCTGCAGTTGTTCATGCATAACCCTCCAGATGGAGGAAAAATTCAGCTTTAAATCTAAAATGCAAAGGGGACCGTTTTATTAGAGTCTAAATGCTCTCAACTTCACTGTGTAGGTATTTTAAGAACCTAAGTCAAAATTCAACAGTCATCAGGTTTTTAACAGGGAGAGCCTTTATTTAAGTTGTGCAAGATAAAAAAGTCTCACAAAATTCTTACTGACTATTTCCAACAAGTCTCTATAGCAAAGTCGCAAATCAGTTTTGGAAGACTTGTTCCATGTACATCCCTGCTGAAACCCAGCACCAATTTATACACCATATATAGCTTTAAGGAAAAAGAAAAAATTTTAAAAAATCAATGCTTACCATAAGGCATGAAAGTTTACAATGGAAGAATAATAGTAAAACTACAAGAAATCAAGAAAGTAGCCAAAGCCAAATAAAATTGCCTGTCGCCTTTATAAAGTGTACTTTTTGAGAAAAAGTATAAAGAAGAAAAAGTTAAAAACAGCCACCATGGGATGGTGCAGCAGCTAAATTGGTTGCATTTCAATTCCATCTGTACCTGTTCTGTGAAGATATATTTCTGAGGGGAGGCTTACTAAGGAGCAGGTATTGTAACATTTTTCTAAGCTAATGCTTTATATTTTTTGTTTAATTATTTTCATCAGCTAAGTTTCCTTTATCCACTCAGAAAGGCCTTCAATGGATCTAAATAAAAAGAGAAAATTTGTCTGATATTTATGTCTTGTCAATTCTATAAAGATGCTGCTCTAAGAAATGTAAATCAAGAGATTGGGTCTTAAAGTTTTATTCACTGTAGTTTTAATAGGCTGTGCCCATCTTACTCCAGTATTGCCAGAGATGTCTCCAAGAACACTGAATGATTATTAAAGAGGCCTACCATGACTCTTGCTACGAAAGTACATATTAAATTGTAAACTTTTCATCTCCTCATTGGAGCCATATGGGGAAATTTGGTATGGCATCTGGGAATACGCCAGCAAAGATATGACAGAGAGGTTGCATCGCATGTTTGACCAGAATGGAAACGCTGGCAGTCAGATCTCAAGGATCAGAAGTTACATATTTGTTTTCAATACTAATGTCTGCAAAGATGTACAGCTCCATTGATAGGTGTACATTAGCATGTTTCCACATGCATATCCCAAATACAGATTATCAGTCCTTTGAGTCCAGAAAAGCATCCAGGTTTTGAATACTAATGCATTTCAGATGAAGCAGGTTTTCTCCAAACCATGAAGCAGAAAGCAAGGCAGCACACAACGGTGTATCATACAGACTTCTAAGGCCAACCTTAGCCAGGCAATTCAATGAAATTCTACTTCAGACAGGTAAGTCATTTTGCAAACATTTAGTAGACACCCAACTAAAAAAATCTGCCTGTTTCAGCAATCAGTATTCCAGTAGTTCTGATGTTCCCTAAAGTAAATTATAATGTATTAAACCATACCCGACTAAACCATAAAATACTATTTATAGCAATACAACCTATCTTCTGTTAGTGCTACGTAGCTGCGCAGCGAACTGGAGGAAAATAAATAGCCACAGCCTGTCACACCACTGCTGCAGAGTACCAGGCTTGCTCCTGTTGCTGTCACCTTTATTAGGAAAAGACCTAAGCAGGTATGGGAGCAACTCCAACATCCCAGGGGCTGATCCTCCAGACCTCACCTGGGTTAAGTGAAGGAGCTCAACTCTCCAGCTGCCATCAATAAACCAGGACAAGTCAAAGCAGCACCAGGGCAAAACCTCCATGCTTTCAAACAAGTCACCATTTTAAATTAGGAAATAAGTGATTCCAAATCTCCATCAAGGAATATAAAAAATTAAATCCATGCATATTGTACATAAGAATCCAACATATTTTTTATCTCTATTCAACATCACCAAAGGCACTACAATGGTGTGGATAACAATGAAGGCAAAATTAGGACTCAGCAGCAATTCTGGAAAGCCTGTATGATCATTAACTAAAGATAATCACGAAGAGGTAAATTCTCAGGCACACAACACAAAGCCATCAGACTTAGTTTGTAAACCATGTCATGCAGAGACAATAGCAAAACTTCCCATTCGAGACAAATAGACTTGGCATCAGATAAACCAGATAAAAATAATTTCCAAGAGCTGAAAAATCCCTAATTAACATCTACATATAATGTACACTATATGGAGGGGAAATTCCTTTCTAAAATTACTTAGTTCAGATTTGTTTGTGCAGCAAATGCTTATAAAACAAAATGCTAACTTTGGGTAATTTGAGTATTTGGGTCATATCCTGTGCTTCCCGTATGTGACAAAGACTCTTACATGCCCAAGCCTTAATTTAATAAACTTAACTACAATGTTTTAAAAAAATAGATTACTCGCAAGAAATATCAAGCACATTAAGTAAGAGTTTGATTAATGTATAGTAATCCATCAATTAAGATTAATTCATCACTGTTGATCATTCCAGAAAACATGGTAGAAACCCAAAATAAGCAGCCATAAATCTACAAGCAATGAATTAGGGAAAGAAAATTAATTACAAGGGGAAAAAAATGTTCCTAACAGCTTGAAAACACCCATTCTGGATGGCTGAGGTCTGAAATCCAGCAGCGTGGAACACATTTCAAATCAAGTCAACTCCATTTTGTATGCTGCAATCAAAACTGACCATTTAAATCACACAGCTACAGTTCTAGAAGTGACTATTTAGTATTAATTTCTGAAAAGGCACTTATTTTTCATGTTTCACAAATCGTTTCTGGGCAACCACGGGCTAGAAGCTTATACACCAAATTCACCTGTAACTGCATCCTCATATAGGGGCTTAAAAAAAAAAAAAATCTTATGACAGTTATTGCATAGCAAATACAGCATCTCACTTTTTGAAATGTTCACCTTTGTAAAAAATAACCTTTTCCTTAAATGACATCCGTGAAAGGGCTACTAATAATAATTAACCTTTCATTAAAAGTTGAGAACTAATACACAGTTTTGAAAACTACATGTATTCAGGAGATGACATGCTCTCCAATCCAGATTCCCTGTTCACATGACCAGTAATACCTGCAATGGCAGAATTTAGCCATGTCTACCACAACTCCAATAAGTATTCATCCTGCAACACTCCCTGCCTTGTGAGGAGGCCTTCTGTCTGCTCAGACCTACTCCTACAGACAATATAATAAAACACACTGGAGGATATAATCAAAACAGTTCTAGATAACCAATTTTTGTGGTGCAGTGACTTTCAGAGCTGTAGGTATTAAAAAACCCAATATGCTGGCACAACAGAAATGGTTACAACTTCTTTCTCCTACTTAGGAAATACCTTTTTTTTCCATCAACAAGTAGTACAATAGTTACTTAGTTTTCATGTAACCCTAACTAAAGCAGACTATTTTAAGTGTTTTTCGAAAGAAAAGTCTTCACATTCAGACAGTATAATGTTACTCCCACTGAAAGCCACAGAAATGCTACTGCTGACCTCAGTGGGAGTAAGAGCAATTCCAAATGGCTCCAACTTTTCAGATTTTCCACCACAATGTCTATTGCACAGAAATGCAATTCAATCTCATCATTAAAAGCCACAAACCAATAACCAATCAAAATAAACCCAGAATTGCTTTATAAGTTAGCAGTCTCAGTCAATGAGTTGCACTTGTAAAGAAAATGACTAGCATTCTTTAGGGCTGACAAGCAATAAATTGAAAGCACCATCATTCTGAAAATGTATGGCTCTCCTGATTAAGGGTGACACACTCTTTAAAAGGAATACAGAGAATATCTCGCTTCTGAAACAAGAAATCAGTCTTAGACACGAACTCTGTAAAAAAGCCCTTTGGTAATGATAGGACAATTAGTACTGTTTCTTCAGAGTAGAAAAAGCAGGAAGATTTTCAAAGCTGTACATTCCTCTCCTTCACAAATACACTGCAAAATAACAACAGATACATGTTTGTCATGTCTCTACAAACAGCATTTCATTTGATTGCCTGCTACCTTTTCACCTAATTTTGAATGAGTAGCGAGGCTGTTTGGGTAAGAGAGAACACCTTCTGTTCCTGTCACTTCATTCCCTTTCACCCCTACCATCATTTTCCTTTGCTCTGAACACTACAAGATTCACCTCAGGCTGACTATCACAGTGAAAAATCCCCTAAGAAATCTCTCACCTCTTCTATATTGCTTAGGCTATTCAGAAGCAGCAGCTTTCAGTTTTGCTTGTACTGTGTAAACTGTATTCCCATCTTTTACCCAAAAATCTACTTTCTCTAAAACAAATTTAAAAGGAGACTAATAAAAAGAAATGAAAGCTTTTAAAAGTTTGAATTATTTGACCAATTTTATTCATTAGCAAGTACAGCTGTCTTCTGGTTTTAGTCATTCAAGAGACCAGGCTTTTTTAATTACGTTCCTTTATCACAATGTAAATGACTTTTCCTTGTGTAAGGAAACTTCTGCCTGGTTAGGTCTCAGGAATGACTTCTCAGGTCAGTGAAAGTCATACAAATTAATAAATTGCTTGGTCTTTGCCTACATTTGACTGTGCTGTTCTGTCAAGGGCCCTTCACTTAGAGCAGGGAGGTTCTGCTGCAGCAAGGCCCACACCCCACCACGTCCGTAGGTAACCAGAGAGTTTAGAAATGGGCAACATTCCCGTGCCACAGATTTCTGCACAGAGAGCTCTGAGAACAACCCCAAATGAAATCTGTCTGTACAGCTGAACACAAAACTGAGCGGCTGAGAAAGAACTGTCAGGAGGCGGGAAGTCAGTTCACCTCTTGTCTAAGAGCCAGACAGAACAAAACATCTTGAAAAGGCCCACGTATAACGTTTTGGAAGCTTTATTATTAGCTACATTATATGCAGATGATCATTCTACATTTTGATTATAACAAACATTTGTTTTTTATTGGGTGATTTGTTATTCCAAGCAGGCTAATTCAAACTCTTGCATAGTTTAGCCATACTCAGTTGAAAAGTCCTTCTGTTTGAGAGAAAGGTCACTGCAGGCTATTACTATAAAAAGAATTCAGCCTTTTATCACTTTATTGTTGGCTAAAGAATGTCAACTGTGAGACTGTTACTTTTTAAATCTTTCTATTTACTGTCCCAGACAATTTTGCTTTCTCAATTTCATACACACAAGCACATGTAATAATGAAATACAAACATATGTAAGAAATTTTGCCAACTCTTACCACCCTTTCAGGCGAGTTGTTAGGCCCCTCCCCTTGTTCAAAAAGCACAACTCAGTTATGGATATCCCTGGAAAACATAAGAGGCAGGTCAAACTCTGAACAAACTCTGTAACAAGTAAAAGCTTCTTGACCTGAGGAATGAGACAACTCCACATACAGCCCAAACACCTGCCAAAACCACACTGCTATCCCTAGTTCAAAACACCTTAAGTCAAGGCCTTCGTCAGTCTCTAGGGCTCCTACTTCCCGAAATCAAAGTTCGAGGCTGAAATTTCTATCTGGTTTGAATGCTCTAGCACGTGGAAAAGTTTCTACTGAAATCTCTGGGTCATAAAATCCAAAAATCACTTGTTTTAATTGTACCGTAATGAGATGCAAAAATGGCCGAGGTGCAAAAATAGCCAAGATGCTTCTCCTTACTTTCTCTTTGCTTAAACGTATTTTTCCTGGATTATACACCTGGTTTCACCGACCTAACACTTGTTTCATACACAAAAGAATATTTTCCACAGAAAACAAACATATATATGAAGTTACAAGGAAACCGGAGCATTTTCCATATCAAGTTAACAGTAATACAAAGTGTTAATTCCCAAGGAACACAAACACTTTCTTGGGCTACATTTTATGAAGCTTTGATCAATTTTTTGTGTTTATTTTAACTCCAAAAATCATAAATCTCCAAGTCTTTCACCTGCCTTTCTTTCCAAGCTAGAAATACACCCAGTTCCATAGGTACACTGCAAGTTGGAAATCACCCCTTCCATGCAGAACACTACGAGTGAGCAGCACTGGGGCTTACAGGAGAGAAGAGGATAAATTTTACTCTAAACATAAAATCTAGAAAACTTTCGATCTCAGNCAGATTTTACTCTAAACTTAAAATCTAAAAAACTTTAGATCTCAGATTTCTCTACAGAATGTTTAAGTTAAAAACAAGAAGGAAGCAAGAGGCTGGATTGGTAAAACCATATAATTATTGATTATCACTACATATTGGGCAGACACAGAGGAATAAATACATAAATCAATCAATCAATGCCCAAGTGTAGCTATAGCACTACAGTGCCAAAGCACCACTGGCCATTGGCCCTTCTACTGCTGGCTACACTGGATTTCTAGGACAGTCATACTGACACAGAGCGATTTACAGCAGGGATTTAAGTAATGAATATCACAAATAATTAGAGGTTATTTTGTTGGGGGGGGGGGGTTACTGTTCTGGATGAAGAGTGCTCACCCACAAGGTTTCACCTGAACCCACTAATGCCACAGAAGAACTGACTTAACACTCAAATCCACAAAGGATGTAGGTGCACTCAGTGGGAAAAAGAGCTTTTTATGTCTAAGAAACTGATTTTTTAAGTGATCTAAAAAATATGAACACAACTACCTGCAGACTGCTTTTATGAAGGAAGACTTTGGGGTTTGTCCCCCAATTCTTGTAAGCAAGTCAGCATTTGGCTGCCTCCCAAAATCCGCATCTTCTCCCCACGTGTTGTCACATTCCATGGTAAATTTTATGTTTCGTTTCATAATTTACAAGTTGTAAGACAACACTATGTCTCGATACAGTAATTCCAGTGACTTTAGGATGACACAATGAAAACTTAGCTAATTACTAACAGGATGCTTTATTTATCTTCAACTCTGATAAGTAAATGCTTTTAAGTGCTGCAGAACAAAGGAGAAACCGCATCACAAACACAAAACACACAAGCAAGTAGAGCACGTACGTGGAAATTCAGTTTGTCACAAAATAAAATTCATTAAAAGGGTCACATTGTTCCAGAAACGGCACTGAGGGAGATGGTATAATCATAAAAAATGTGTTGAATCAGTACAAATCCAACCTCAGGCAAGAATTTTCCTCAAAAGTTTCATTTTTATTAGCAATTCAGACTTTGCCTGATGAGCAATTCAATCCAGAGGTCAGAAGCAAAATCTTGCCAAGGCTTGCCCTTTTAAAAACATTTTTCCAAAGAATAAAATGAACACACAATTTCCTCTAGTCCATAAGAAATGCAGTTATAATACTAAGCAGAAATAATATTAAACAGACATCAGCAGGATAATACTACATATTAAAAAATGCCACTAGTAGCTTGATAAAATTTTAAAACACTGCAATAAATCCTAAACTGTACTTCTAAAATTATTTGTAATTGAATATGTCAATCCTGAATGAGCCATTTTAAAAGCTTCTACTCTCAAAACAAGTGGAAAACTATGGCCTGTTTAAAAAAAGTAAATAATCAGTGAATTTCTTAATGATGATGTAAGAAAAACAGAAGTTGACAGTAAGCTGATTTCATGCAAATTTTCAATAAGCCAATGTATCACTTGAGCTACATATCTGGATACCCTGCTACCTACATAGAAAAAGAGACCAAAGAAGAGTTCAGGAAGAAACTGTAATTATCTATAAATTACATTTATGTATGTTATAACTTCTCTTTTATGAGCAACTTTGCTCAAAAAGTATCTTTGACATTCTGGTAATTTACATTTGATTAAAAATTCATCTCTTTCCAGCATCTGAAGACTCTCATGGGAAGAGAAATTCAAGTGTACTGTAAAAATTTCTGATGAGAACAATCACCTACTATTAAAACAGATCCCTAACTTTTTGCAATGTCATATTCTTAAAATTGCAAGGGGTGAGGATTCAGCGTGATTTTGGATATCTCTGTACACTAGAGCTGAGTAAAACATTAGTTAAGTCAAGCAGCAGAGCAAGAGAACAAACTTTCCAGCCTTCACTCATAACCTTGTTTAAAAAGTTTTGTCTGCCAAAGTCTAGGTCCCGCAAGGTCTGAATTTCTCAGGAACCAAGCCAACCTTGAAACTACTGTAGTAGTACAAGTGGAGTTGTATTTTGAACTCAAATCAGTATCATGGCTTAACACACAACAGTAAGCAGAGAAGAAATGATGGAAGTAGAGTCTGTCATGAGCTTGAACAAACTTCATTCTGCCAGACGAGAACTAACAAGTCTACACTCTGACTGCAGGAAGGAGTCTCGTAATAAGTCTCTTATAAATATTCAAGAGACCCACCATGGCAGCAGCTCCAAACAGAGCGAAGGGTGAAGGTCTCTTAAAGAGCAGCTCTAAGCATAACGCAGCCAATTCTGACTGGAACCTTATGCTGAACCAACGCCAGCTGACAAGGGCATGACCTTCTATTGATGCTGAAAATGATGACTTGGTTCAAAAATTGTTTCTTTTTGCTGCCACAAATTTAACAGCTCAGGCTTTGTCCCCATGAGATGAGTAAAACATGCTCATTAGGTAACCTGCTTCCAGAGAGACAGGATTTAAACAAAGGCTAAGCACCTTTATTTTAATATTACAAATATGTCTTCAAGGTGCTTTAATGCAGACCAGTTGTTGAGGTGCAAACCGAGCACAGCTCTCCCAGTCCCACGACTGCCACAGGACACGTTCTCCACAGGAAGACTGCACTGATGAAGTTACAGGTAACGTGAAATACGTCCACAAAAAGCACTGAGCTGAAATGCAGCTCAGCGCACCATCACAGCAATTCTGAGGCTCTTCAAAAATGTGCACAAATAAAGGGAAATAATTTTCACGTTGTTTATCCAGTCTAGCTGGCAGGACAATTATGAATTATTTTAGCAACTTCTTTCAGCTTGTCCAAAATATTTACTGCACATTGTTTTCATCTTCCTAGTTACAGACATGCCAATGTCAGACAATATCTGTTACAATCAACTTGGATTTACTATTCCTACCAGCTGTCTTAAGTCTAACCAATAAAGAAATATTGAACAAAAAAGAGGATGAGGGTATCCAAATATAAGCAAAGATAAGCAGCCAGTCATTTCTTACTCTGAATGCAGTAACAAGAACTCCAGAGGCCAAAATGCTCCAGCTGAGCTAACTATGGCTTCCTGCTGCTGTTACCAACATGGTACTGTAGGAAAGTAATTGCAAATATTACTCACAAAGTACAAATAAAGCAAACAAGATAATGGAAGAAACGTGTGTCTCCTGGCAAAACCAAAACTCATTAGAAGATTACGTTCAATATAAGTCAAAATACTTTGAAGCCAGCTGGATAAAGTGACAGCG
Source organism: Mohoua ochrocephala (assembly GCA_013398855.1). Lineage (NCBI taxonomy): Eukaryota > Metazoa > Chordata > Aves > Passeriformes > Acanthizidae > Mohoua > Mohoua ochrocephala. The sequence goes on from VZTA01004464.1 coordinate 532,548, forward strand.
GAAGCGTGTAAAGTTGAACAAACCTCTTAAAATTCTTTACTGCACTAACGGCGGAAGTTCGACCTTAAATGTTAATTTAAATAGATACAATCAAGTTGGTTAAAAAACACAAACTGTGGTCTCATAAACGCAGCTGCTAATGGTGCCCTCAGACCTGCAGCCACATCCCAGCCTGACTCAGCGCTGTCCATCCAGCCTCCCCTTCACAACCAGCACAGGCAAGGGGAGAGTCACTGAGGGCTTATCCCCATTGGGGAGAAACGTAAAGGGAGATTGTCTTGGAACCCTGGAACCACTTTCTGTTTTTTGCACAGTAGACACAGAACAGCTGAGACTGTAAACACCCCTGGAAATCCCCTGGCAACTCTCCTCCTCAAAGCAGAGTCAATTTGAGCAAGTTGCTCAGGATCTTTTCCAGTCAGGTTTTGAAAATCTCCAGGAATATGATCTGCACAATCCCTGGCCAACTTGCTCCAGAATTCAGTTCACACTTAACAGCAAATATTTCCTCCGTTTTTGATTGAAATAAGACTCCTCCACTTTGTACCTGTCAGCGGATGACGCTGTGCTGCCTGTTGTAGTATTCCTGATCAGCGCAAGCTGCTTAAATCAATGAGCTCCAAAAATGACAATGAGATGTATAACCATGAAATTTATTGACCATGCCTGCATGCATTAGTAATCACACAGTATGGCCTCTGGGTCCAATAATGCAGGGAGTTGGATTCCTTCATCTTCCAATGACTGCTCTAAATTCCCCAGTCACACAAGGACACACAAAACAAGCTCACTGTTTTTTTTTTAGTCCCAGATATTACACCTACTTTAAACCAGTTGGATTTTGTCTTGTACATACTCAAAAGTTTCTCTCAATTTTATAGTATCAAAAGCATTTTAAATAGTTAGTTTCTCAGAAAATCCACTATTAACACTCCTTGCCTCAAAAAATGTGCGCAAAACCCAGTTATTCTGAGGGGGATCTGAGAGAAACTTGTATGAACTCAATACTCTTGAGAATGCAATCAGAAATCAGTCACTTGATTTCATGTGAAATGACAAGCATGCACAAGCATATTTTTTTGTTCTCTATTACAAAAGTCTCAAGTGACATTTGCTGTAAGAAGGACAACGTTAACAGCCAGTGAAATGTCAAAGGTTTCCCAAGGAGAAGCCAATTCTGTTCCCGCTTCCGCTCTTAAAACACGTGAGCAATTCAGGTGTACCTAGTCAAACTACACCTGAGTGAAGAAGAGAGAAATAAATATCAGGTGTTAATCACAAATACTAAATTGTGCAGCTATTGCATCTGTGCATAATCCCTTTCTCATTTTATGTTCTCTAGAAGAAAATGCCCTGAGAGATTTCTCCCCAACAGAATTTTCCAACTTACTGTAAATGTTTTATATCAGTGCAGCTACTAAAGTGTCTTATTTTAGAGTATAAGACTGATAATTAAGTCAGCCTATTTCAGGGTCTTCCCCCTCCCCCGGCTTCTTCATTACAGCTATTTTCATTCTGGACTCTCCACACACACTGTGCACCTGTAATCTGTATCCACATTGTATTAGTAGGATCCTCCTAATTAGATTTAATTTCTTCAAGTGAGGAAAAAAGTGACATGCTAAGCCTGCCAGTTCTTTGAAGAATGTCCTAGAAGGTCAAATGGTGTGTATATAAGGGCTTTGTGATCCGTTTGACACAAGGAAGATAAGGTTGGTCAACATTTCAGATGCCTTCAGTAATGAAAAGCAAAGTAACTGGTATTGATTCCATTCACATCAATCTCAAAACGGTAAACAAAATAATTATATCCTCTGCATAGCAGTCTCATGGGTACATGCAGATATTACTTAACAGATTACAGACAGAAGACAGCGCATTTAAATCAGACACTATGGGAAATTCTAGTTTTCCTAATTGAACTGCTATGTAGACATTAAAGCATCTGAAATCTCGACATGCCTTATCCTTATATATTCAACCAGAATCACAAACTCTCAGAAGATCAGTACTTTTCCTACAGATTACAACTCCACAGTCTGTCTACTTCGGAAACAACGGAAATACGTGTATTACCATTTTTGAAGCTTTTACAGTTCTAAAATATGCTGGCTTAGTACTTCAAAGAAAAAATAATTTTTAACATTTCAAAATATCACCCTATCCTGTGTGAGACCAGCTGCTTGCCCCTAGACTTCAACCTCTTCTCAAATGAAATAGTTGTGCTTATCCTGCAATTCTTATCAGTCTTTCCCTCTTTTTGTGGCACCACGACAAGCTACACACTGCATTACTTTGATCAAGAGCTAAAAATCTTCTCTCCCAGGCCTTGCTTTCTGCATCATTGGTGAAACCACACAATATAATCCCATATATACCAAATCTGCCCTGCAACCTCCTCTTCCCAACTGCATTACTGCGACAGACACATCTGCATTTGGCACCTCTTAAGTTCTTTCACTACCAGGATGAGTAGCCAATTTCTTTGGCTAAACACTGCACCTTCAAAGCAGAGTAGTATTTACTCATTATTGCACAGGTAGTAAGCCTGTAGTACAAAAAAAAAAAACCTATAATAAGCCAATACATAGCCTTATTTATGCTTAAAATATCTATTGCCAATTATAGGACTTCTCTCAGCCCAATTCTGTGTTTTCTAAATGTAATACAACATAGAAAGGCTACTGCATGTTAACGTGAGTCACTGTAATTCTTGAAATAGTGACACATAAAATGATGTAAAAAATTACAGAATCTATACCTTCAGTTTCCATAAAAAGGAGTTTTCCTTGCATTGCTCCTCTGCCTTGGTTATATCTAATAAATTTCAGAACATCGAACTTGCAAAACTTTCAATATCTTCCTAATCCCTTGTGGCACAGAGAATGACCTTCTACTTCTCTCTACATTCAGATGGACAATGCAAAGCAAATTTTTCATTTAGGGCATAGAAACAGTTAATTCAAAAGAAAGGGAGCGAATACAAGGTCAAAACAATAGTAAAAGTAAACCACCTTGTAGGGCAGAGTTTAAGACACTGACAGTTCTCTTGGCCAATGTTAAGGTTACCAACATCACCCTCCTACAGAGAGGGAAATGAGAAGAATTTGCTAAATATAGCTAGAACTGGTTGGAAGGATGCCTATCCTTATTTGTGCATTCATCTGTTTAATTGTGGGCAATATAGTCCACTAGACAGCCTGAAGCAAGTGGGGATGTTCAATATTCTCCGAATTATACAATCTCAACCGGAGATTGGACCTAATTACACGGTTTACTATAGTAAAAATGGAAACTTTGTATTTTGAAACTCTCCACAGTTGTATGTACCTCTCAATTCTTTTCTCAGGTTTTGGGAATGCACTAGATGCCTTCAAAACTGTGCAGTTTTAAACAAACATGGTGAGAAGGGCCATGGAATTCTTGTGTTTATTGTATGACTGTGTCTTTCAAGTCCAAATGCGTACAAATACTCATATATGCTGACATCAAAAATCAAGTTTTATGCTCAGAGCTTCTTTAAGTTTGGTAGTCTGTGGAGATTGACATTTTATCTTAAACTGATCTGTAAGTGCATTTTTAAAACAGTTGCAATAATTTAAATATACCAGTCAATACCTCTTACCGAGTTAATCCATCTTTATTTGAAAATAAAGCTGTAACAATCAGACAAAGCTGAAAGAAACAAGTCAAGGAAGTTTATACACCTGTGATCTCAGCTTCTGAAAGGATTCCTAAACCTTGGTTTCAGTGACAATATTGTAAAGAAATAGAATGGAAATTAACAGGCACTAGGTGCCTAAATCCCTTTAAGAATTTGGGCCTAAATGCGTAACAGATGCCTCTCAGCCAAGGTATCAATTAGTTTATAAATATCACCAAGATTCTCTCATGTTCCTTTTATATATAGCAAGCTTCGGTTCTGTTTAACTGGGTTCTGCAATACCTTAAATACTAAAGTTACTAAAAACCAGAGTTATCATACTGCTGCTCAAACAGTGGAAAGCGGTTTGTGGCATCATAAATGAAATGAGGTGGTTGTTTCCTTGACTAGATAGATGAGCATGGGTTGGGATTCAGAAACCCCACCATCAGCATAGTAAGTAGTTTGTAAAAGCTGAAGACTGTTTATCACCTGCAGGAACGTACCACAATGAAACATAGGAAAAAAAAATGTGGTAACCTACAGAGGTTTCAAACTTATGGATTGTACAATTCAATAATCTTCCATCGTCACACCACATTAAAACCAGCGCCTTACCCTCCACCTCTAAAATACTGCCTCGGGAGAGGGAACACGGGTTTTGACTTCCATTATCTTTCAGCCTGCAGTAAGGAAGTGCCTTGGTCCTGAATCAGAACCCACAGGAATTTAGCAAGTGCTATTTCTGCTTGTAGTAAAATCTTCAATATGTAATTTACATCTTGATATGTCATCATTTCTTGGTATTTAACTTAGTAACAGCTTCTCTAAAGTAGAGATTTTATTACATAAATTATGGAAGTAGCAGACTGGGTGTAGTGGAGACAGCATAAATTTCTGAATCAATACAAAATATGTCCTCTGTAGTAGTTGTTATTCTACGCAGGTGTGTTATTGATTACAGTCATAATGGTCTCACTTTAGCTGCCATCAATAACTCACTACTTGTATTGTCACACTGAATTAAAAAAGAACCAGTCTAAAAATATGAGGAGAAGTTATACCAGCATGGCATGACCCAGCCTGTGGTGCAAAGAAGCAAAACACTGCCAGTTTAAGTTAGGGTTCGTGTTTGAGACTTCACTTGACGTTACATTGATAAAATAAAGTCAAATGTGATACTTATTCAGGCAAAAGAGTACGTGTCTTAAACATTCTGGAAAACTTTTAAATTTATGGACCCTGCACACAATAACAGTTTTCAATACCTTGGGACCATTAGAATACATGTTGTGTTATGCAAAACTGAATCAAAGTTTTATGAGCGGTTATTGACATTTTACTGATGAATGCGACTGAAGCTTCCTTGCATCAGATTAAGAACTGTAGAAGGAATGTTAGATTATTTCAGTTTTTTAAATTCCTAATTTTGGAAGACAGTCTCCATAAAATACCCATATTTGCTACTCAGCAGAGAGATGCTCACAAAGTGCCAGTTAGAAGACTTGAGTCAACCTCATAGACTGGATCAGCCTCCAGAGAAGTCTGTCTGTAACCACTGTTTTAATCCGCAGCCAGAAATGGCTGCCCCTTCTAAACCAGGCCTCTAATTGACATGCCCCAAGTTGTTGTAGCTACCCCAACTTAAGTGTCACATCTCAGATTCTCCTTCCCCAAGACAGCCTGCACTTCATGAACCATAACTCATCTGCAATTTTCTTTCCTCTGGGCAATCTCTGCAAGCTTTGCATTTCTGCATACTGTTAAAAAGATTATAAATTTCCCATTTAAAACCTGCAAAAATTAGATTATCCGATATCATCATATACGTTCAGCTCTCATCAAGCTGTGAATCCAGTAGCCATGGACACTGTTGATAGTGAAACACCGCAATACAGTTTCTTACCAACAGGATAATCCAGTAAAAAAGTCTGTGCCATCACTTCTGTCACTGTTCCGAATAGCAGTTACTTAAAATTTGATCACTACATAACCCAAATTAAACAGAGAACATTTACTGATATGAGAAGGTTCCATGGAGGTATTCCAGCTCATGGGTATAACTTCCACCACCAGAGCAGATGAAGAAGAGGCAGTTAAATTACTGGAAACAGTAGCTCCAGTTTCACTAACTTTACATTGCAATGAATGTAGATCAGTTAAGAAAAGACTTTTTCATACAGAAACAAGTTAGGGCAACATTTTTCTGTACAAAAAAACCCCCGATGATCATTCCTTTTATGACAGCAGAAAAAAGAGGGGAAGATAACTAAGCTTAGAAAAAGAAAAAAGGCATTTGTGATACACAAAGCCCAGATCCTGTAAAGATATTCTCAGCACCTCAATCGGTCAATGCCACTGCACCTGTAAGAATTCTTATACAGATTAATTCATCAGGTTAATTCCAACTATATCCAACTAGAATGCAGGTCTTGGTAGCAATCCCCTGGAAAGTCCACTCTCAAGGATAACCGTGCAAAGGAAGCACTGATGGCTAATTCTAGACTCCAAACTACTAGGTCCTGAAAGAAATAAGGAAAATAATAAATATTTTGAGTTTACCATAATGACAAAATGTCAGGACTTACCCCAAACTGATTTACTCACTTCTTCCCTCTCGCTCGCAATGTTTAAGCCGTAATTCTTCAGTAATGCATTTCAGAAGACAGTAAATGCCTCACAACTCTTAAATAAACCATAAGCAGCTAAACAGTACCTGCTCTGGAGGACAAAGGCCTGTTTCTAAGGCACTAGACTTCAAGTTTCCAATGGCTTATGACAGCAAAAACAAGGCAAACAAAATAAGTAATAAAAATGAAATTGTGAAAGATACCTTGACAGTGTCCTTTTAATCTTCAGCCAACTTGAGATGTCATGTAAGCACTGAAGCAGCAAAGAGGTGATACTGCTTAGATAGCAAAATCTCAATTCCTCCCTGACCTACAAATCAGAAGCTAATAGATTAGTGGTGCACTGGTGTATATCTGCACAGTATCTCATGGAAACCCTGTCGCAGCTTCTGAAACAAAATGCATGTGCTCCGAGATGCAGAAAAAGCATAACTATAAATAACATCAACTGAAGCATGCACAGAAGATTTTGACAACCCAGTCAAGGACCTTATGGAACAAAAATCCCAAATTGTCTAAGAAAGCCATCATATCTGAAGAGATGAAGCATACTGCATGTAGCTCGGGAACAGAAAGGTCTTCCCAGTGCAACATAAACTGGAGAGCGAGACAGAGAGGCACAACCCTGCCCATATGTTCTCAATGGATCTCAGTACCTTGTAATACTGCCAGCAGCAGCATCACCACTACATGAGTGCTGGATGAGAATTACTTCCTTGGACCACTCCGTCTGGAATCTGTGATCTAAATATTACAATTTTACTCTTTCTAAGTATATAGTCAAAATATATGACATATCTATTTGACTATAGTCAAAAATCACTCAACTTATCTCATGGTGATTAACATCAGCTGATTATAGAGGATTAAGACTTGCAGAATCAGACCAAGATACCCTTCACAGAGATGTTTATCTAGATGGGACAAAAAGACATGTAACTACAAAGCAAAATATATATAAGTGCACATATGTAAGTGCAGTGAAAATCTTTACAGAATTTGACAAAGCAACCAGCTTAAAAAAAAAAAAACAATCAATAAAGCCAGTCACTTCAAGGGTATAATGCTGCCTTAGTTAAGATTCATTATTTTCAGAAAGAAGCAGTCGTTCCAACAATGGTAAGCTCCCAGTAATGACAACGCTGTGAGAAAATACATGTTCTTTGTAGTAATGAGGAGTAACTAGGTATGAGCTTCATTAACTAAATTGAAGCATTCTCTACAAAAGATTAAAATATTTTAAAATGCCACCCACATAGACATTCCTACTGTGTCTCTAACACATTTTTTATCCCTAAGATTAACTGATATTCCAAGAAAGGCATTTATTTTGGTGGGTCAAAATGTCAGACTACCCTGAAACAGAGGCAATCAACGAGTCTCATCAGGACTCCAAAATATTATTTCGTTTGATCAGTGTGTATAAGTTAATGACAAGTAATAGATGCTGTCCACTTACTATTAAATGATTAGCCATTTACAGACAACACACCAAATGCTACTTGAAATTATAAATGCTAGAGGTTGACTGTCAGGCTTTCAAAAGATTGGGTATCACTAAATTAAGCTGTCTGTTCTTAGAATGTTGCACAAAACCAGTCACAAAAAGAACTGGGTTCCCTAGAATTAGCTGTTTCTCTTACATACTATTTAAAGCAAACGCGACCCAAGCTAATGGAGAAAACGTAGACCTCTAGAACCTCAGCAGACTGCACCAGAAGTAGCTTTACAGTTTGTTTTGGACTGCCTGTGAGATGCAAGGGTAAGAGTGAAAAGGACAAACAGGGAACAAAATGCTTGCACTGCAGTTTTTTGGGGTTGGCTCAGTTTTACACAAGTTAGCTGAAGGAAATAAAACCCACTTCATTATCTAAACTGATTGCTTCTTTTCTCGGATGCTCAGGTGGTTACCTGCCTTGCTTCAGCTCACACATAGACCACATCCTACCTGAAATTTAAGAGACTACTTGAAAATCTCCTTGTTGTTATTTTAATGCTTAAATCTATGATATCGCTAATGCCCCTCTCTAGGAAAATGCCTTCTAAGAAAATATGTTTGTCAAATTACATGTATACTCTAAATGTCTTCCATTATGGAAAGAACACTTTTTCTAGAATTACGTGGGATTTAATCTTAAAAATCTCACTGCTAATTTTCAGGAGGCACACATGAAGTCTGAATAAGGTAACTGCATGCAACACATGCGAAATTCCTTCCCTATGCATATTGGTGTAACCCTAGAGTTGGCCTTTTCCTCCTCATTCTGTAGGGACAGACAAGAAAGTAAAAAATTTGACCTAACTGCTTTGAAGGTAACTACGACGGCTATTAGGATGCCCTCACACTTGACAAAATACTGTCATACGCTGGTTAAACTGGAAAGACACAAGCCAAATGCAATCTCACACTTAGCTGCTACAGCATTTGTTTACAATGTTTGTGTCAATGATTTATACTCACACAATAAAATATTCAGAGCAACAAACAATAAACCTGGTAGCATGAGAATTCTAACAGGTTTTCCTTGCAGTGTATCAATTCTGACACTACCCAAGATCCACCAAAAGCACTGCAGATATAATGTGTTGCATTACATAAAATCAAGTACAGAAGCTTGGTTTTATATAACTGTAATATGCATACAGATGGTCTTCAGGACAAGATATCTAATCTAAACTACAGTTTGTACAAAATCTGAAGTATAAGCAGAAGGCAGGAATTTTGCCATTTCTGGTAGTGTCCTAACTCAGTAAAATGGGAAACTTCCTCTATTTGCAGCTCTTACTGGTTCTTCCATTATTAAAAACTTTCTGAGACTGAAACCAATTGCAGAGATTTTGAATTAACAGATGAAATTCAAAGAAGGGAACTATTCTTCATCTATTTTAGCCAAATAGTTATATTAATTGAAATTCAGATATTTATGTTGACAGCAACTACGGCATAAAAATAAAATAAGCCAAGTCCACTTTATAAAGATCATCAATGTCAAAGAAAATACAATCTATGATCTCTGAACAATACACAAGGATAAACCATGCAGTGAAACTATGCAGTCAAACTATTGTTCTTCCAAACCTTGGCTTCCTAATGCATTCCTTTAGCCAAGCAATGGGAAGATAAACCCATTTGCCTAATGGAGCATATAATTTAAATATTTCAGACAAGAATTGACAGAGATGCTGCTTAAAATAAATTTAAGAGCCATCCATCCAAATACCTTGCATGACGAAGACCCCAGCACAGTTCACAACTTATTTTTTCTATACAAACTCCAAACTCTCCAGCCCTTGCAGTTACTTTAGTCACCATGCATACCCTGCATTACTTTATTACAACGAATCTTTCCCTTTTTTTCCATAGCAGATTTAATACGAAGCTGTATTTTTTCACTTTTGTAGTGCCTTGCAACATTTCTAAAATCACTAAAATTTCAGATTTTACTACTGCACCATGCAGTCCTGAACAATTTTGTAAACAAAATATGTCTAAATTTATGGAGCCTTAAAGGACTAGTGTATTCAGCAGATTGCAGCACTCTATCCACAGGAAGTTACAATGAGCCAATGTCAATATTCTGTCATTTAGAAGCAGGATTTTTTACCATAAAGCATTCCCATTAATACAAAACAGCAGGGCTGCTTCCGGGCCCCCCCCCGCAAAACTTGTATTTAGGGTTTAAGCTACTGGTATGATAACAGGTCTTCACTTGATAAAAAAAATCTGCTTAGGGGGTTTTTTTTAACATGCTATGAATCACGTTTTGCATTGTGACCTACCTAAAGGCACAACACCACAGCGTAACAAGCAAAGTGCATGTTATAAGAATTCCCCCTTTCACATACACAAACAAGTGCCTACATGAAAAAAAAAAGAGAGAAAGCAAGGAAGACGGTCTTTACTATTTCATATTCCCCAGAAATGAACATTTCAAAGAGTTTTTTCAACTTCTACAAACGTCAGATTTTAACCGTGGTCCTCAATACCGCAGGGAAAGCGAAAATTAAAAAATAACCCCTAACTCTGGCTTTTAAGCCTGTAATGGATCTCGCGTGTGTGAAGAAATAGGTTAGTTTTGTTTGGTCTTTGCTACAAAGAGACTCATCTCCTATGCATGCCACAAATAACCTGAGCAATGACTTCCCTCCATGACAAGAGCTGCCCATCATATTGCAGGATTATTACAATGTTGGTTTGTTTGGGGGTTGCTTGTGTGTGTGGCTTGCGTATGTAATTCAGGCATTCGCATGCATCAACTCCTCGTTGCGCATCTCACAATAAACTGATGAACGCTGTTAAACCTGAACCAGCAACCTTTAGCAAACAAAGAAGTCTAGCCCGGAATCGTGATGCAAAATCACCCCAAAACGTACTACACCCTGCAAGAAGCTCATACAGAAAATAGCCCGGCAGCCTCATTCATTTCCCCCAACCCAGCGATCTGCTCACCATCTCCGTCTTATTTCTCCGTCCTCAGCTTATTTTCCTTGCTGCTACTGGCTTCAAGGCGGCGGCGTAGAAAAAAAAGAAAAATATTAAAAAAAAAAATAAAAAGGGGAAACCCCCCAACTCTTCAAGAGACCGT
>VZTA01004464.1:547580-579420 GCA_013398855.1 Mohoua ochrocephala
CGGGGGACGCGCGGTGCGGCGGCCGTGGGTGAGTGAGGGAGGCAGGGAGGGACTGAGGGGCCGGGGGTCACCGTGCCTACAGGGCGGGCTCGGAAACAGCCCGGGGGCGCCTCAGCTGTCACCAGCAGCCGGGAGCTGACGGGCTTCTGGTTCGGGGGGCTGCGTGTGCCCTTCCTGGCCACCGCCACAGCCCCGGCCCTCCCCGCCCAGGAACAGTGCTGCTCCTGAGCGCCATTTGCTTGAGGTTTTTGTCCTAAATTTATCCAGCAGCACCTCTGGCGATATTTTCAGGTGTCAGTTCACACCTGTTTTCTTTGGTTATGCGAGGGCGTTTCATTCTGTGATTCCTGCGTGGGTGGTGGCTGGTTGGTACTTGCGTCACGTACAGGAGTAATTTTAAGTGTACAAAAGTAATAAAGTAATTTTTTTATTAAGTTTTAATATGTGGTAACCCTTTGAGGTCAAGAAATAGTCACAGATTGACAGTGAAAACTACTAATGTCTTTCGGTGGTTCCTCACTGAAGAAAACCTAGGAATTGTACAAGCTAAAAATACAGCCTTTAGCTTAAGGAACAAGCCCAGCAAAAAACTCTGGCTCTGCAGATCCGTGGCTGAGGAGAAACTCGTGCTCTTGAGAAACTGGGGCAAAGGCTCTTTTACTCCATCCTTGTAAATGTTTTTAAAACATGGTGTGGTGAAAGGTTATTTTTCCTGGCATTTGTTCCTCATGGGAGCTGTACAGTGGACCTAATCTAATAAAATGCCAGAGAGAAATTAAGCAGCTGAAAATAAAATTAGCCCATTAAACTTGGGAGTGCCATTCACCTTACATGTTATTTTCTGTGTTTCATAGGTGAGGTACTTTGCATTGCTATCTCTTGCAGTGAAGACTCAGTCTTCACCTTGGTAGGGTTACAAAGCCTAGGTTGCTTACAAATACTTTTTATAAGGAGCAACCTGGAAATCATCAAATTATAGATCCATCTATTCCGCTTCATCTTTAGTCATTAGTATTGCTACAGTGAAGCATGTGCTACACAGGGGAAGTGCAGAAACAAAACAGTAAAATGCCTTAAAAATGCAGCCATGAGGCACTTTTCTCTGAGGGAAGAAAATAGGTTACTTATAAGAACTAATCAAGCATCTCTTTATTTTTGATGACTTTAAAGTTTGCTGCTAAAAAAACCTTCATTTCAGCAGTGCAAGAAAATGCATCCAATTTTACGGCCCTTCTATGGGCATTTGAGGATTGTAGGGCTCAGTTTCATTTGGACATACTCAAAAGAGACAGTGAAATAGTTTTGTACTCTGCTGACCAGGAGTTATTGTTGTAGTGCATAAAACTAGCAGATTCCATTGAATAATGATTTTTAGCTGTGTTTTAGACTGCACCTAAACAATAGTTTTGGATCAGCTGAGAAGCAATTGAGATCACTGTGGTAACTGACATATGTTATTTATGATGCTTCATTTGCGAATACAAAATACATTACAAATGGCTTCATTTTTCAAAGCCTGCTACTGGGAATTCTGAAGGGTAAAATAGTTTTATGCCAAATTGTGAACTGATTGCTTCTAATCAACCAAATGATGATAGAACCCTATGAAAAGAACATACACAATCTATCATGTTTGGGTCTCTTGAAAGTCCCTCTAAATGCTACCTTATGCTGGCGTGTATCCACTCAGGCTTTTAACAGATCCTTCAAATGAGCAAAACAACACACTGTGCTGTCTAACAGAGTACTGTAGCACAGAACGTTAGTTACTTTAATGTCATTTCCAAATTAGCGGTGCCATTTGGAGCGGAATGCTTAATTACAGGATGTTTGTGGTTCTTGTCAAGCTGGTTTGTGCGTATTAGGCATAAGTTGGACAGCAAACTGGAAACATTACAGAAATAGGAGATTGTTGCCATCGTGTCATCCTTGGTAGCTGTTGTCTTATTGACTAGGACTAAGCAAAGTAAAATTTATAAAAGCTCATCATCCAGACAGTGTAAGTCTTCACTGTCTCCAACCTAGAGCGGAGGATTTCTCCCCCCTTCCTGCAGACCTTGCCACATTGCACAATGTGTGTATTCTGGCTTGTATTGTCTTCAAAAAGAAAATCACAAAGCAAGTGTTGTACCACAACTTAGCCTTTTCTATTTGAGCTCTTTAAACTACGGCACCTCCTGCATCTCTAAGTATCGTACCGAAGACACATTTTCGGCAGAAATGGAGCTCGAAAATCAGCTTTTGATCTAGCTTTGGACTTGCTGTAGGATCAAGTTGCAAGTAGAAGTCGGTGCTGGCCTAATCTTTTCCACCTTCTCCTCGGTCTGTGGAGACTCAGCTGAGTGAGGAGAAGGCTGAGTTGAGCACATCTGCTTTGCAGCTCCAGCTCTGTGCAATGTGCTTGTCTCATCCCCACAGTCGCAGCACCAGCTTTTATGTGAGTATGAGCTCAAGAAAATGGCACCTGCAAAAAGACTTTTTGATTGAATGTTTATGTACTTGCCATAACTATGACAGCGTCTCTTCAGGTTTTTTTTCCTCTTAGTGTTTTGTTAATTATCACAAATTTCAGAATATCCAAATTTGAGTGTGACTTGCAGTATGCTTCTATTTAAGAATTTAAGGGCAATATCCTCAACAGGTGTTGGAAGTGCAATGTCAGCTTTGATCAAAGAAGGTACCAAAGTACATTGCTTGCCTCCTTTGCCAGTTAAGTGTTGCTGCTATTTTAAGGGGTAGCTCTGTTTTATCGGGCTTAAACACTTCTGTCTTAAAAAAAAAAAAAAAAAAAAAAAGGTTGGACTGTTTATATAGGACCTATAAACACTTAGGCTTGTCTCAGGGCCGGCAGGTGGAGCCCAAGATAAAAAGTGCTGGTTTGATATTTGGGGTTAATAAAAGTGTAAATTTAACTTAATTGTAATAACATCAAGCAGGGTTGGTGGGGTGACAAAAAGATAGTTCTGTCAAAGCACTAGTACCTAATAATAACAAATGTGGGTTCTAGAAAGGTTCTGAAGTGTTCAAAAGATTTGTCCTAGATAATTGTGATGAGTGTTGCAAACTTATTTTGCAGCTGTTTTCTGACTGGCAGTTTTTGTGTAATCTTTATGCTGGCCAGTAACTTTGCATGAACAGCTGGACCGACTTGATTAATTGAAGAGAACTCAATAAATCAGCGAATGAAGCCTGAAACCTCTATATTAAAATAGTGGTCTTATAAGTGATTAATTGCAAACAGTTTTTTATCAAGTAATCCATTTAATTATCTGGCAGGGCACCTAATGAATCCTAGGAGCCATATCTCCATAGTCAGCAAGAGTACTCAGTGACAGTTGTCATTAAAATTGTATTTTGTATCCCTGCTTTCACCAAGTGAGCTTCTTTGCACTTTGCCCGCTAAGGATTCCCTACCATACTGATGGTAGTGCTGTAGATGGGAACCTCTAAAACCACAGATTTGAAGGTGATCTCTTTTGAGCTATGAGTATTGTTTCTGAAATAGTCTGTGTGTAGAAGATCCAGGTCTTCCAGTACTGGTAGTTTAAGTCCAATATGATTGCAGTCTACTGAAAATTCAGCAATAGGAGTCTGAGAAGGGGCATATCACCTTCTCAGAACTGGTTAGATTTTCTCCATAAAGCTGGCTATGGGTCTTTTTAAACACCTGGTTTGTAAATCAGTTTTCCAAAATTCAAGACTGCGTCTTCATTTTATGAGGAATTTCTAAAGCAGTCGTTTTGGGATTGACTTGATAGAGGCAAAGAAAGCTAACATTGTGATTTAATTCAGTTTTCTCAGTGCCTTATTGTACAACCTGTTAAACACAGAATAGTTGGGATAGCTCTGTTGTTGCTCTTAGCTCATAGATTATGCGTCAACTCTGGGAGGGAAATTCCTTTTGTCAGCGAACAGAATTTAAAACACTTTGAGGTATATTTATATATAAATACACACACACACACGCTCCTGTGCACTGATTTTCTTGTCAAGCACGTCAGGAGTGTTGCACCTCTTTTTGAGTTAGTTCATGTCCTGCAGCAGAAGAGTCTCTTTGCAGGATACTGGATCGCAAGACTGAACTTGTTGTGCCATGACAACAACAGCAGGCTGGTTGTAGTGCTGAACTGTGACTTAACAGGAGCCAGCAGCTATGGGCAAGCTGTTAATTAAAACCAATCTGTATAAATGCTGCACTTGCAGCTCTGTTTCTGGTAACATGAAATGTAGTCAAGACCATCCATTTCCTGATATCTCTTATAACAAATTATGTAGACATTAAAGAGGAAGAGAGACACTTTGTACATATCTTGAAAGTACGGTTAAAAATCCTGCTTTTTGTACAGAAGTTTTTTCAGTCATTGGGTTGCTCGGATGGCCTTAGAGTTGTGGTGTTGAATTCTGCCTCCCTCTCCCCTTGACTTACCTTGAAAGCCCTTGCATGGCAAAAGCTCTCAGTAGCAGTATAAAAAATGGTTGTGTGTCATTGGGTGGTAGCATTCTGATAATTGTTTGAGCAGCCACAAAAAGTAAAGATCAGACTGCGGTTTTATTACCGGAAAAATATTAATTGGACAAGACAAAATGTTTGAAAGCTGTTTTGTTGGTTTGAAATGGAAAGCACATTTGTCATGCCATCTGCATGGCCAGAATTTTAAATATAGCACAAGTGCTGGAAACTCCTCATCAAAATGTAAACTCTGGACACAAAATGTCCAGCGTATTTCTGTTTGTACCTGACCTTTTGCCCAATGCTAAACAATAGTAATTTCTCCTGGACTTTGATAATAGCTTGGCCTAAATTATGCTTTATTTGCAGGTCTGTGAGTGTCTTTAATGAGGCTTTTTCTGGCTTCTGCAACAGTTTGAGTCTTATTTTCTCCTTTATTCTAACAGAAGCATTTTGCTTTACTTAAGAGAGCAAAAAAAAGCAAAGGTACTTTATTGGTAATGAGCAGAAAATTGCATAACAGTCTTTTTTTTCACGTATTGCTAGCACTCTAGACTTTGTCAATATTTTCCTGATGCAGTTTTTTTTCCTAAAAATCTGAACTAGCCAGGCATAACTCTGAAAGAACTACCATAAGAATTTGGTTAGTAAACCAATCTTTAAAACTTACCTGTTTTGGAAGTTGTATTTTATTTATTTATTTTTACTGTAAGCTATTACTCAGTACATTGCAATCCTTAAGCTTCAGCACAGCAGCAAATTTATCTTTTTATAATTTGTAATGTAATAGATAGTCTTTATTTACATTTTAGGCTATTACAGAATGACCTTGCATTGAGCCTTTGTGGAAGAAGCAAGACTTAAACATCACTTCTTCAATGTGCATCCTTCTATTCAAATTTGACCCCCGACCGGTTTCAAAAAATGCATACAGGTAAGGTGGTTGTAGTTAAAACAGACTTGCTTCTGTAATATTTTAAACAATTTCTTTTTGTAGCCAGTGTGTGAATTACATACTCAAGTCAGTATTATGTGTTCAGTTGTGCTTTGGTAGTGTTTAACTTCATGGCTTTCCCCATTGGAGGAGTTACTGTAACCTTTTGAGAACCCTTTGGTTTTAGACTATGTCAGAAGTCTTGGCCTTTGTAATCATGGGCCTTTTGCTGGTGATCTGTCATGTGCTGTGTAAGTCCTTTAAATATTGTACTCCAGTGTTTGAAAGTCCTGCCTTCTAATTTATTGTTTAACCTAAGGGGAATCCTGTTTGTTGGGCATCGCAGTTGTAGCTGTTTCTTGCTTTCAGTATGGGAGATACATTTAGGGCTTCCAGTTTGCAACCAAGGAACTTGTAATAATTATCCTAGCCTTTCCCCTCCTCCAAATCTGCTTGCAATTAAAATTGTAGGCAATAAACTAAGTCATGTGTATGAAATGTTTAGCCAAAACCTGAATCAAAAATAAGCTTGCAGGCTTCTAGGTAAGTCTATAAGAATGTATTGATGTCATACAGTGAGTTTCCAAAGTATTAAACATCCTGTAATCATTTTCTCTTTCCTTGTAGCCCATAATTTTTAAATTTCATATCCAACATCAGTATCTTTGAGTACACTGAATATGTAATAAAAAACCAGCACTTCAGGCCATAAGCAGACTATGAAGGTTCATTGCTTTCTGTATTTATATATAGTGTAGAGGTTCTGTATTACTTTGTAGGGTACAAGTATTGGTATTCATCCAGAAACCATCAGTCTGCTCAGTAAATCGTTGTGCCTTTCACTGACTTGTTTTCCTGTCCTCCTGTATTAAGAAGCAGATGCCATTCTATAGAAAGAAAGGAAATGAGAACCGAAACCTCAATTGTCCACAGAGTGCATTCCTTTCTGCATCTGGAGCCTGCCTAAAAAGGGATTTTGTTTATGATGTGACTCGTGCTGAATTAATATATCCATTTATTTGGTCTGACTTTCTTTGTGTTGGTAGTTAGTGAAAGACAGTTTCATCAATTTGATGCCTCTTGGGAAAATCCTTTGGATGTAAACTGCGGTTGCTTGCCAAGTGAACTTTCTGCCATGGTCAATATTTAAAAGTAGAGTAGTTTGCTTGCTATAAAAAATTGCATCAAGATTGAAATTATTAATTTATATCAGAAAACAACTTGCTGTCCGTGTCAGAATAGGACAACACTTTTGAGATGTTTGGCCCAAATTCAGGAGTATTTAATTGCATTTAACTTTCTATCTTTTGTTAAGCAGTGCCGTGCTCTGTACCTCCGAGATAAATCACTCTGAGCCACCTGTTTGGGTGATAAATGCCAGGCCACGGTGTTCTTGGTGTCAGATTTTAACATCAGATACATAACTTTAGTTCTTTTTTTTTTTTTTTCTTAGCACACCATAACTAAATCTTTTTGCTTTTCTTTATTTGGGAGAATGTTGAAGTTCTTTCTTTTTAAATTGTTCCTATGTTTTTTTCACCTTTGCTTCAGCTTTCTGAAGGACACAGGTCTGAGTATCAGTTGGGAGTGGTCCCCAGCCCTCCTGATTCCAAGCAGCATTATAGCCATTAGACCAAGTTAGACATCTTTCTACTAGTCCTTGCTAAGGGTAATTTTTCTTGACTGTTCGAGCATCACTTCGAGCCGAAGCTCTGTTTATTTCATGATGAGGCCTTGGATCAGTTTTCCCAACCAAAAGGGGATTCCTGTACCTGCAGACATACTAATTTCTGTGTCCGTCAGGAAGCGGGCGATTAAACTTTCCTTCCTGTTCTCTGCTTTGCACCTCTAACTAAAAGAAAGTGTCTGTAAGAGGCATTAGAAGTTGAAAAGACAAACAGCTTTTCATTGACTGAGTTTACTGGCTAGAAGAAAATGGCCAAGCTAAAACATGTTCTCTGTAACACTTAGGAGAATTTTCCATCCAGGTAGACTCTGGTTTCCAGACCAATATATTGGCCAATTTTCTTGAGCACCTAATTAAGCAAAGAGCTCACCCTTGTGACACGCTAACAAATCCATCTGCCTGTACTTTTGCAACTTGTTCTGTTTTCTCTCTCGGGGCCTATTTGTGGTAAAGTTTAGTGCAGTGTTACAAGCACTTTACTGTAGTCCATTATTATTGTCAGAGGTAATATGCTGCCTTTACATCTTTCTGAATAGTACTGTGTGCATCTTACAAATAAATAAATGTTTCAAGCTTCAAAGCTGTAATCACAGGCTCTTTTCTGGAGCTGAATTGCATTGTAGGAAATTGCTTTAATGGAATGATTTCTCATGTTTTCATTTCTCTCGATATTAAAATAAATCTTAATACGTAAATCCTAATACAGTTGAATTATTTCAGCTATAAAAACAGCTGAACAGGCTTTTTGCAATTTATTAGAAGATGAGGGTCACTTAATATTGCTCCTTTTCAGTATAATTATGTTTCATAAAAGACGAAATAAAGATGTTTTTATCATTATGCTCTTGTATACTAGCCTTGTGCTAAATTTAGGAGTCTGCATTAAACTTGAGATGGGGAATATTCAATCACACAAGAAAGACTCTGCTTATTTTTAGTATTTAGGTACTGTAAACAAACCGTAGTTTCATGTCAAGAATTATTGAAGGCAAAATATAATTGAGGCTTCAGGGGATGAGAAACGCACTTCAGGCAAACTATTTTTTAACAGTGGAGATAATCATTTAAATAAAAATCTGTGAAAGGAGGCTGCATCCTGTTAATGGAGCGTGTTGAAGTAAGATGACAGAAATTTGGTAAACCAGCAGAAAGCCTATAGCTCGAAGCCTAGAATCAGCTAGAAGAAGAGAAATTATGTAAGTTTGAAAGGAACAATATTATATTTGCATTGGAAAGATAAAAATGTACATACAGTTTGCTTTCCAACAGATGTTATCTTTGTTGGGCAAAATACTAAGCACTTACCTTACAGAACGGATGCCATTGAAGTGTCAGGTTTTTCTAGTTTCTCTACGGTTGATTATGATTCTTTTTCCGTAGTATTTCTTATGTGCAACTTGCACCTCACAATCCTCTTTTAAAACAGTGTATTAGGGAAGAGATGAATTTGCAGGAAAGTTCAGAAACCTGCAGAAAATGTCAGTACCTCTGAATGCTGAACAAAGTAATGAGATGTCATTGGAATTGATTCTTGTGTGTTGTGGCTAAAAATTGGAATTAAAATTGTATGGTCTGTCTTCAGTTTCCAGTAGCAAACTTGTCTTCTGCTGTGCAGATGTAATTGAGATGCAGCTGGTAGGAGAAACTGACAGTGAAGAAGATACTGAGGTTATGGAAAACTGGTTAAGAAAATCTGCAGGCTTTTGAAAGATGGCATTTCATTAAAATTAAATTAAACAACGTAGCTGGAGAGAAAGGGGAGCGTTCACTGTCTCACAATTGAAATAAAGGCGAGTCATGTTGTGGGTACTGATGAGCAGGACTTTGGGAGCTGTGCTGGAGCTGTGCAGGGCTTTCTACAGTCACCTGCTTCCCCTGAGCCTCCACACAGGGCTTGCCTGGGGTCACAGTTGTCTTTTAGCTTTACTTGGATCAGCCAAATCCGTTACCTGCTCCTCAGGTGAGGATGCTCTACCAATGAAAAACACTTTTTAAAAAAATAATTTCAAAGTAATAATAATTTTCTTTCATTAAGCTGTAACTTTGTGCTGAGGAATCTTAAGGTTGTTTATGTGATCTTAAGGCAGTGTCTTCTGTTGTAAGTATTATTTTTTGAAAATACCTGTTGCCTCATTCACTCACAAGATGGACTTGCTGAGTGTCTCACGACAGTGAGAGAAAAGGCTGCTGTCGGATGTCAGTCGACCTTTACACTGAGTGATAAAGGTGAGATGGGAGATAAAGGATGGTTTCATGCTTAAAATGAGTTAATGCTCTGGAAAAAATTGGATTCTGCTCCTGCCTGTACTGTGAAGCTCCAATTTGTAAGTAATAGTGTCTTTTTTCCTCTTGTGTTCTACAGGCTTATTCTAGCAGCTAATAGGGATGAATTTTACCACAGACCATCCAAATCGGCTGAGTTTTGGGACAGCAGCAATGAGATCCTTAGTGGTACGTATGTCATGCTGGTTTGAGTGGTTTTTATATAATTTTCAAGGGAATCATGGCATGGATTTTTTATTATTAGGGTGATGGTGTTGCCTGTCAAGTAAGACATTTTCTTCTTCCTTATGCGTCTATGGAAAACATGTTGTAAGTTTGAAATGTTTTTTAATTTTAATGTATTTAATAACCTAACTCTTACTTATTCCATTAGGTCTGGATATGGAGGAGGGAAAAGAAGGTGGGACATGGCTGGGAATCAGTAAGAAAGGCAAGATGGCAGCCCTGACAAACTATATGCAGCCAAAGATTGATAAAAATGCAAAAGGAAGAGGTATGAAGGAGTTGAAATAAAAAAAAAAAAAAAAGTGGACAAACAAGCCCTGGTGTTCCAGTAAAATAGTGATGATTACAATATTAATTTTCTTAACACAGCTTTATGGACAAATAGAACGTTTATGTGCTGTAAACAGAATTTTTGAACTGATGAGTTTGAGTATGTGAGGAACTTGACTTGGAAAATGATTTTTGGAGGCAAAAGTAAAACAAGATGTAGTGCCTAGAGCCTGAAGTCGCATTCAGACAAGAAATTCAGCAGCACCATCTCCTCTGGAAAGTAATTCTAATTAACAGGCAGAACAACTAGCCAAGCATTGAGCTAGTTTTAGACCACAGTAGACTTTTTTAAGGTGTATATTCATATTCAAACACCTGTGTCAGGGAATGCAACTTGGATTATGCTGGAGGTAGCCTAAAAGATTCTTCTTCCCCTTTGATAAATCAGAGGAGCAGAAATAGTAGGAAAAACCCTCTTTCAAAGAGGATGTTCAAAACAGCGCATCTGTGGGGTTTTTTAAAGTAAAAATAGGTCTGTTTGTAACTGTCATATGGTACTGGATTGGGAATATATTGCGGTGACAAAACATGTTATACAGAGAAAGAAATGGACCATGTCATTTGTAATTATTTTAGGGTCATGTGTAAGGGAAATGAAGCAAGACAAGAAAGAATTTGTAAGGTGGGAGGAGAGGAAAGGTCCATCCAGTCCAGAGTAGTTAGTAAATGTGAATTCTGTAGCATTTTTGTCCAAGAGCTTTTGACCGAGTTCTTCAGAGTAAAAGTCAAGCTCTTAATGTGAACATGGTCCAAGGATGTAAGACTTTTAAAGGTTGGTTGGTTATTTGGTTTATTTCATGGTTTGGGGGTTTTTTTCCACTGTTACAGCCTATTGGCAACAGGAATCTTTATCTTTCTGTTTAGTTTACCAGGCCTGTCAGAATAGTGAGCACACACATACAAGTTTGCTCTATGTACTTCTCTTTCTTAGGTGCTCTTGTAACAAACTTCTTGACTGCAGATCTGGACAGCTACTCTTACTTGAAGAAAGTTTCAGTAGAGGGACATCTTTACAATGGATTTAATTTATTAGCAGCTGACTTGAAGTAAGTCTACAAAACATCACAGTTCAAATGTCAGAGGGAGAAAGATAATAACACTGCTGTACATACACATCATAGCACCAAAGTGTAACAATACAAAAGCCTGTCACAAACTAAAGTTAGAGCTCATGGTTTTTGCTAATTGGCATGCAAGGTCCTAATTTTATTGTAGTCTTCCTTTCCTTTGTTTTGTTTTTTTTTGTCTTTCAAACGCTGGAGAGCTATCTTGTGTTCTAACCATTGCTTCCCACCAAACTTCTTGTGACTCCCTGATAGGCCGTAGCCAGTCTTTACCCGGGAGGCTCTGGGGCTTGTATTTTGAGAAAATAAAACCTTGGCTCATAATTTCTCAGACACCTTTTTTCTCAGAGAGTTGACATGCTGCAGCAGGATTAGAACAGCTGAAAGCTTTCAAGCTATTATTCCTGTCAGAGTGTCTGTGTCATTAATCTTTCATGAAACATTAAAAATCAGCACAACACAAATAAACGTTTACTTAAAGTTTCTGTAGCTGAGAAAGGATGTTTGATACTTGATTATAATCAGTGTGCTTGGCACAATCCTTTCCACTGCGTGTGCATGTGTCTATGCACAAGTACATCTGCTGATTTTCCTTTGCATTCTGCCTGATGGGGAAAAATGGAAATCCAGGGCTAAACTATCTCCAGGCCATGTGTCAGTTCCCAGTTGGATGCACACTGCATGACCAGGAGCACATCTAAGCTGCCAGGAGCACACTGCTGCTTTGGCATGCTTGGTGCAAAGCATTAATCTTATTAGACAACCGATGGTGCAGGGCCTTCTCCCACTCATCTTTTCTGCATGCTTCTGGGAATACACTTAAAGCAGAAGGCCACAGTGTTTACTGTATTCAGTGGAAATCATTTCTAGCACCCTCTCACTAACTGGCCTTGTGTTTACATTTTCCACTTTCTGTATTAGACCACCTTCAGCTGGTGGCTCAGACTTGTCAGTCAGTTCTGTGAAGATACCATGAGTGTATTTCTGCTTGATGCTTCTGCTTAGAAATAAACATATAGGTTATGTTTCCAGAAATTCAATCTAGAAGCAGGCTAGGCAATTGGAGGGTTTGATGCTTTTTGGTCTTTTTATTCTCTGCTTTATAAAGTTCATTGTCCCACCTGAGACTTCCCAAAATTTTTCAGTTGCTTGAATTAATTTTTACCGTGGTCAGAGGATTTGACTTTTTGTGCTTTCTGCTGTGTGTTGCTGCCTGGCTAGATTGCATAAATTGGAAGGCTATCTTTAACTGAAAAGGCAACAGAAGAAATAGATGTTTTCAAGCAAACATGATATTCAAGGTGTGACCTAGCAAGCAGTAAGTTTGAGTCTCTTCGTTTTAATTTAGGTGAATAGAATAGTCATAATGGCTGCTAGTATGATGATATTAAAGTAGGTTTGAATGATGTTATTTAAAGCAATCATTCCTGTGTTGGTTTTGTTTGTTTATTCCTCCATGCTGGGCTGATAGAGAGTTGTATGCTCAATTGAATAGTCTTTCCATGGTGATACAGGTCATAATTCCTTGTTGAGTATCACTCTGAAAGCTGTGTGTGTTGATTAACTTCTCCGTTTTGACGTGTCCTTAGCCTTGGATACTCCGATGAAATGAAATTCTTGGCAAGCTAATGATGCAGAGCAATTTCAATAAGATTTGTAAACTTGTCATTTTAGGAAATTAGAATTACTCCTAAGAGAAATGTGGTATATGAATGGGAGCTACTTCTCTGTGTAAATAGAAAATGTTATTGCAGTTGATGCTATTTTGTTGGGCCATGCTACTGTCCAAAACAAAGATAGAGGACTATTCTTAACATGTTCTTCCATTGTGTAACAAATAGTGATTGGCTCTGTTAGAGTGTGTGAAATGGAGAGGAAACTCAGATTGAAAGTGTAAATGAAGCCCTGGTGGAAAGGGGTGTACCTGAGCACGTGATCCTGCTGACTGTAAGCAGCCTATTTAGAGAGATTTACAATGTTTGAATCTTCAGGTACACATTTCAGAAAAAGAAATTTTTATTTTCTCCCTGGATGATTATGATGACAGTATGCTAGATGGCAGGTGCAGTAATATGAGAAGGAGAGCTGGAAACGGCTATACGGGTTGTAAAATCTCATTGTTTATTTCCACAGCTTGGTGTGGCTCTTATTTTTAACATGCATGGATTTTGACACTTTTAGTGTAATAATCTATTTACTCTGTGGCATCTCTTGATGTCAATTTAAATACTATTGATTTCTTGTTTTAGGAAAATTACTTAGTACTTTTATTTTTCTGATTTTTCAGTTTATCATCTTGGGTGTACCTGCTGAGTATGAGAGTCATGAATATTTATCCAGTTATGCTAAACATACTTTTATGTTGAATTATAGCATGTGGCAAACAGTGTCTACTTGGAATCTTGTGCAGCTGCAAAATTGGCTTCCAGGAAGGCGGTGATGCCACTCCTCTCATTTTGACTATCCATAGGTCTGATTAGAGAGGAACAAGGTTATCCGAGGCTGGACTGGTCTCTAAGTAAATATCTGCTCAACATTCAAAGGGGTTTTCCTTCTTTCTCCATTTGTGATGATACCTGAAGGCAGTGAGCAGCTTTTGTTGATGATCAGGACATCATTTCCGTCCTGGGGAAACCTGTGTTTATGTCCAACAAATCCACCGCTACGCCTACTTAGGCTTTGATGGGTATCTCAAACTTGTGTCAGGGCTGTTGTGGCAGCATTTCACTCGTGTTCCTTACTGCCAAGTGTGTAATACTGACTGCCCTGAAGAACAAACTGGCAGCTTCTTGTCACCCACCCAGCAAGTGCAGAGTCTCTGACAAGCTGTCGGTTAGAACCCATATAGTTTATGTGCAGTAAGATCCCTGTGTAACAGGAGTGAATCACTTTCTCCATGATGAATAGACAAATTGTCTCATACTAACAAGTCAGATGGAGGGGATTGCAGAAAAATGCCTTTTGGGTGAGCTTTTCTGCTCTTCCTTGTCACAGCCAGTTTGCAATCCCTGCAGGGAAAATGTAGTAAACTATACCATCAGCTGCAGGCTCTCCTTCAGCATGGTTACCATGACCTGGCTGGGTGGGAAGGATCTGATTGCTCCCCAGAGATTGGATTTAGGTGCCTTTTCAGTAAAAAATGAGATAGGGCCAGAGTGCTGGTGTGGAAAGAACATGGATGGTCAAGGCACTGGGATTGTTCTGTAAGCTCATTTACATTTCTTCTCATGCACAAAAGGTGATACAATATCACCTTAGCAGAGTACACTTGTCTTGCTTCTTGCGGTTCCCTCATGAAAATGAGGTATTTCTGCATAGATCTTTAGTCATTTCCAGTGGATGGATGGACAGTCCAATGTCAAAAGAAAGAAAAATGCTTCTGAAAAACTTTTTATTTTATCTCTTTCCTCTGGTGTCAACTTCTGCCTGGCCCAAAATATTAGGACAGCACCAAAGAAATGTTTAGACACTGACAACAAAATCAGCATAGTGTTTTAAGGCAGACTTTGTATGCTGTGAGTATGTGGCAGAATTCTTTTCACCGTTTCATTTGACGGTATGTGGTACACGTTTGGGCTTTATAGTTGGTGGTTTGGTGTTTGCTTGTTGTTTTTAGCTTCAGAACAGAAAGAGTTTTCTGATAAGCTCATGAACATTGAAGGAAAGAAAATGAATCTGTAAACCATACTACTTACTTGAAACTACTGTACAGTATTTCAAGCTGCCAGTTTCATCTTTCGTCCTTGCACAAAAGATACATGCACACATTATTCATAAAACAATCCAATGTCCTTGTCTTTAGCAGAGTAAAGCTCAGTGCCCAGGGGAGTGATCATTTGGTGATAGCCACACTCTGTGGAGCTTTACTGCCTCACTACTTTTTTCTTTTTCTTTCGTTCTGCCTTTTTGTTGGACATGACTTGGAGCCACCTTGAAGCAGGGCAGGGGTGCAGAAGGACATTGCTTATGTTTCACCAGCATTAAGAAGTGATTGTGGCAAACTCTGCGTGGCTTTCATGTTGCTGTGAAGATTCTATTACTACTGAGATTTGTGCTGCCTAGAATATTTCCTAGAACATTTATTATTGCTTATATTTTTTGGCAGAATGATGTATCTAAGAGCATAATTTTAGTTTCTTTCTGCTGTCAGCTATGGCTGGGATTTAAAAATATGTCTGTTGGGTCCTATTGTCATCACTTTAATTATGCCTTTATTACTTCTCCAGTGAAATTGGTATCTATGCTTGTAAGGCTGGGAGGGAAGAGAATCTTGAGTACGGGCCAGGGTTTTGAGGCTATTGCTGTGATCAAGCTTACAGTGATTTTTTTTCATCTTGGCTTCTGCTTTGATGTTCAGTACTAAGTACCTGTAAACAGTAGGAAGGGAATAGGCAGAGCCAAATGATAAAAGAAAGAGTAGCTGACTGGCACAGTGAACTAAATTTGAAAGTATCCCCATTTCAGAAGTCTCTTGGGAAGCTTTAGTCTTCTTTTGACAGAAGACAGCGGCAGTGCTGCATTGGAGGTAAGTGAAAACACATATCTGGGGGAGTGTGGATACAGTAAGATACAGACGTCCTGAATTAGTGACCCTGCAGTTCGTATGTATTCCCCACCTTCTTGATAAACTCCAGGGGATCTTGTTACTGAATTTGTCAGTGACAAAAATCTCTGAAGAGATGCCAGAGGATTATATTCTTTCACATAAAAAGCCATTCTAAAGGAGGTCAGCACTGTTTACGTACTGAGCATGGAGTCTCATCTATGACAGGCCTTGTCTCACAGCTGTGTTCCAGGGTTTGCTCGGGCCATTTGTCCACCTTTCCATCTAGCACTGCCTTGTGAGACCTCAGGTGATAACAACTGCTCTGATCTTTTCTCTTCACAGACCTTCTACAGCAGGTATTTGAAAAGAGAGTAGTTAATACAACAGTTTGTGTAATTGCTGATGTCTTAACTGAAAAAAACCTAAGGTGGGCTGTTGTCTGTGGAGAGTTCAGGTGGTCAGTAAGTCTTGACATCAGCATAAATAAAATTGAACAAAGGTCTTAAGGATGAGAAGAAAAAGGTAACGAAAATAAATGTCTTTTAAGCCACTAGAGGAAAGTTCAGAAAAATTACACATTTCTTATAACAGTAGATAAATTGTGAATTGAGTAACTGAGGTAACTGAGGTCTTCTTATACGATATTTAGCAATAAAAATAGAGTACACAATGTGCCTGCTATAATTGCTGTCTTCTGCCTATGCTGAAAAACTTGATCATCTTTCTGTGTGGTATCAGAAAGCTCTCATGGGTTTGGGAGTAGGAAGAGTAGTGCACAGAGAAAGGTAGTTCTATTTTTGCTTCATGGGGGCTTTTTTTGTATTCCTCTTCTTGACTCCTCTGACTTATATAATTAATAAGTTAATATTTCCTTCTTCATTTGGCTGTCTTGCAAAGGACACTGTAGAATGTCTTTCATAATGGCTTTTCAAGAAGAATATAAACAGCTAAATCAAGACTGTTTTGCTTGTTATTAAGGTTTGAGTAGCGGATGCTAAGTTATGCAGAGCAATTTAAGTTCCAGTACATCATTAATGAGATTGCATTCTATATACTCTGATTTGCATCAGCGCAGAGATACTCCTTTTTATCCTAGGAGAAAATGAGGAGTTGGAAATGGCTTCTCTCCTGTATTATGTTTTATGCTACTTAATCCAAATGCAATCTTAACTGCAAGTTTTGTGTTTCTTTTTTTTTTTTTTAATTGAAAGAAGTCTATCTGCTGTCTAAGGAGCTGGAGATTGGGAGACAAATTAAAAACTGAACTATGGTCAGAATGTGTTTGTTGGTAACTGCGAGCAAGTAAATCACTGGGGGGAAATACAGAATGAGATCTCATTGCTGTATTCTGGCAAATGAAAAAAAAAAAAAAGCCAAACCCCACCATCCAGAAGTGATCTGAGGAATCACTATTCCATGTCAGCTGATTGAGGGATGTTGAGAGTGAGCCATCTAATGGCAATCCATTTCTCACTGGGCACACAAGGCTTATTGATGACTTTCTTTCTATTTTTTTCCCTTATCAATTGGTTTGGTGTTTGTGTTGTCAGTATCAGTGTGACTACTTAAGTCTCTGCTGTTTGGATATGCTGATACCATCTCTGTCAAATAAGAGTTGTTGGCAATGTTGGAGCTGTCTCTGAACCTTGCGCAAGACCCTGCCTGTACTCTGTGCACAGGAGAGCGAGTGCTGCAGCCAGTGCCTACGATTAAGAGATGCAGTGACTACAGTCACCTGAAAACAGCCAAGAAATGCACAAAGGACCCAGCTATGTCCTGCAGCATTGCTGGAAGTGGGCCTAAAATGCACTTCTGCCATCCAAAATGGCCCACAGCAGTCAGTGGCTTAGAATGCAGGAAGGATTCAAAAGAGGTGGTGGTGAAAAGGGTACTTGCTCTGATGGATAGTTCCTTTGTTTTCACATGCCCTCTTCTCCCAAGCAACTAAATCTCCAGTTAATCAAAACCATACAGGTTTTTGTCATTAAGCCTGGCTACTTCCATGCAGAAGTTATGGGGCTTTACTGAATTTTATTGCAGTTATGTTTAAAAATGATAATGGTACTTCTTTGATAGTGGTGCAGCTAATACGATATTTTGAGTGGAGGAAAGTAATAAAACTCATCAATGTCTGGTATTATAGGAGTAACAGTGGGAGAAGCATCTTACTGTGCTCAAAGACTGCATGAAATTAAAGCATAATCAAATACAGAATCTGATGGCTTTTCAAGGAGAAACTTGTATTTATATTTTTCAGTACCACCAAAGGAGATGTAATTTGCTACTATGGAAACAAAGGAGAACCGGAACCTGTTTTCCTAAATGCTGGTAGGTTTTCTTCAGAAGAGTCTGAATATTACTTTTTCTTATGTAGCTGTGTATTGTTCTAGTAATTTAGCTACTTAAGCATTGTCTTCACTGACTTTTTCTTTACATTCTTTAAGAAGAAAATTATTAAATGTCCTTGAATTCGTTTAAGTTTTTGTTAATAAATTTCAGTAAAGAATCAATAGTTCATTAAAAGTTTCTATCCGTGTCAGTGTGCCCACCTGCAGTGCAATTAGTGGAATACTGCTTGGTAACTATGGCTGAAGGACAGAAGTCTGTCTTGAGAAATGGAGTTTTCAAAGGATCTGACCCAAACTCCCCTTACCCAGCAGTATGAAGGTCACAGTATGATTTTGCTCCCCCACAGACAGAGTTTGCTTTAAAAAAAAATAAAATCTGTCTGTCAGGTGGATTGATTTTAAAATATTTCAAATCTAGTTCTTTGCTAGCTAGAGGACAAAGCTCCAGAATTCATCATCAAAAAGGCAGTTTAAATGGAGCCAGGACACATGGAAGGCTCTGAGCAGTGTAGCTGGTTGGTAACAGTTGATGGCAGAGCCTTATTTTCTGGGCTTAGGTTAATGGTCAAAATGTGGTTGCCAGTAGGCAAATTGTTACTGTAGCAATTACAGCATAAATTCTTGGAAATAACTGTTAGATTTTGTACAGCTACAAACATAAAACAGGTTTCAATACAGACATTTTTTTGAAATTTAAAATCTGGCCATGTTGTAATGAGAAACTGAGTCACAAATTCTGGGTATCTGCAGACTGTACCAAAGATAGTTCTGGTCTCCATGCTTAGACAGTAGACTCCTGTGTACATGGCTGCCTTCAGGAAGAGAGGATCTCTCTTGCCTGGATTGTGGAGAGAAGGTGCCTCTATAAAGGTCCTTCTTGTCATCCAATGTTGCTTTGCAGTGTTTTTCAAGAATAAAATTAGAGGCAAAGATAATTTATAATTAATATAGCTAAACTGGACAATACTACATTGCAGAAATTATATAATTCTGTTGTGCCTTCTTCACAGTTTAGCAAACCAGAAATTAAAACTAACTGCTGTTAGATGTGGATTAGAGTACAACTGAAACCAAGTACTGAGCATTAGCACAGGGGAGTGCTTAAGCACAGCCCAGCATAGGATGGGAGCCTGCTGTATTCTCCTGTTCAGTAACGGGGCTTGTGTGTTTATGGCACACCTGCAGGTAAAGGTTAGCTGGGGAATCACTTACACTTTATAAATTTTTTTTAAATCTGTAATGATAACTGAAATCACCTGAATGCACTTTCCAATTAAATGGGGGGGGGGGGGGNTTTGTGTGTGTTTGTGTATGTGTAGGAATATACGGATTGAGTAATTCTTTATTGGATACACCATGGAAGAAGCTTCAATATGGGAAGCAGCTTTTCACAGAAGTGGTCACGAGAAGTCAAGACCTTACCAAAGAAGACTTGGTGAAGGAGCTTCTTACAGTGATGAATAATCAAGAGCCGTAAGAACACGATAGCTGGAATTTACTCAAAATACAATATGACCCATTTAAAAAAATGCATATAGAAACTGTTTTGAAAGAAAAAAGCACTTTACCTTGATGTTAATTGAAAGTAGTGTTCCCACAGAGTCTGGCTTTCAACAGTATTGATTTTTAAGCAGGAGACACAATTAAGACTACTGCAGTCTTAGAACTCAGCAGCTGTGCACTGGTTTCTCTGTGCTCTTTTCTTTTAAAGATTTCACTTCTCCTAGTAAGGGCAATGAGTGCATGACTAGGGATGTATAAAGCTGCTTGCTGTCAGCTTTTTGGAGGCTCAGGTTGGTTTGGTTACTGCACTTAAAGAAAGCACTAGCTTACATAGATCATAAGATTATTTGGGTGGGAAGAGACCTTAAAGATCTTCTAGTGCCAACCTCTGTCCACTAGCCCAGGTTGCTCAGAGACCCATCCAGCCTGGCCTTGAACACTTCCAGGGATGAGGCATCCACAGCTTCTCTGGGTAACCTGTGCCAGGGCCTCAGCACCCTCACAGGTGGTGAGCAGGTTTGTGTTAGTAGCTTTTACTGTTCTGTATTGCTGCTGGGAGCGCAGACAGAGGGTGGAGAAGCAAGCCATTTTCAAAGTACAGCCAGCTGCCTTCCTCAAAAGTGCAGTTGTTTCAGGGTAAGTGGGGGAAGGAGATAAGGAAGTATTTGTACAACTCAGCAGTAGGAATTCAGTCAAGGAAGTTCCAGTCAAGGGAAGTCCCCAAGAGATGAGTTTGATAAGGAAGGTTCCTGCACTCGCAGCTGATTGCACAGTGAACCTGAGCCCATCAGCTGGATGTTCAGAAGGAGAGGAAGTTGATACCACTTCAGTGTGCAGACATGGAGTAGGGTACAGGAGATGCTGTGGTCTAAATTCATATCATGCCTCACCATCCAGTAACTTTCATGTTTACCTTGACTTTTATCTGTCTGGGAGGTGATTAGAGTTGAAGCAAAGCTGTTTCTGGTATATAGATCCAATTTCCCAAACTTAACAATGAATTTTAATGCCAGCATTCATGAATGTGGCATTTTTCAGTGGTTCAAAATAAAGGTTTATATAAGAACTCAGACATCTGAGCAATGAGAAGTAATTGGGGAGTCTGCTAAGCTGTCTTAATTGCTTTTTTCATCTGCTATCAGATCAAGTGATTTTTAAAAAAATTGTTATACTTTATACTTTTTACTAGTAAAAAGACAAAGGTATAAGATACAATATAGTCAAATGATCTTCCCTTAATGTTCAGTAATTCCATTTGATCTCATCTGAAACCATCTGACTATAAAAGGGAAATATTTACTTACAAAAAGCAATATTTAAAACTAAGCCTGTAATCTTTCCAAATCACACTTCAAGATGAAATGATCTTTTCATAATAAATATGAACATGTGGATATGCTCTAGCTTTGAACTTTCTTAAAATATCTTGTTTCATATTACTTTGTGATCTCTTTGTGTGTGCATATTACAGGAATGTAGTGTGTAGAGGGGGTGGTTTAATCATAGAATTCCATTCTTTCCTGATGGGTTTTTGTCCTTTGCCCCCTCTCTTCTGCTTCAGCCTCGCATTTGACTGTGATCTCAGGGATGTACTGGAACTCCTTCCAGTTCAAGAGGGATGAATGTGTTAATTTGTGAGAGTTTAAAAATTTTTTTTAACTAGTTTACTGCTTTTTTCAGTCAATTACCAGACCCTGCAATTGAAGACCAAGGGAAGGACTATATCCGTCCTATATTGAACAAGTATGCAGCTTTATGTGTTCGTTGCCCAGATTACGGAACAAGGTAAAAAAATCCATTGCCAGAAATAGATGTGTACTGGATCAAAGCATATCTCTAATCAAAATTGTGCTATTGTTAGTTTAAATTCTATAGCGACTGCTTTAATTGGTTTTTTTCAATACTAATCTGGTATAATTCAGTAATGTATTCCCTTGGTCAGTATTTGAGTGTTTGGGGTTTGCTGCTGAAGAGCATTTGAAGCTCACATTGTGGTTCATCTTTGATGGAGAGCACGGCACAGCTTTACCTTGTCCCAGACAAGATAATACAGTTCTCCTGCTTCCCCAGTGTAGCAGCAGATCTGAGCACCTCTAACTTTGATCTTATCAGAGATACCACAGAGCACATTTCTCCTCCACGAGCAGGAATCGTGTCATCTGCATTGCTAAATCAGAGTTTGCCTTAGACATGGCATCGCAAAATGGATCTGCCATTTTCATACATTAAAAACCTATTGCTCTTGTTCAGAAGAACCTGTATTTCCACTCCTCCCCTAACTGGTGCTTCTGTTTTTACTGAGGTATTCTCACTCTCTGCTCTGTGTTCCACCAAAGCTGCAAGAAGAATAGAATAATACAATGCAAATCTTCATTTAATCTTCAGTGGGACAAAATTGCTGGTGAACCCTGTTGCTGCTGGTAGGGAATTGCTACTCTGAAAGTCTGCCAATAATTTTGTCAGATTGGTCTGTGGCATGGTCAGCCATAGTATTTCCTATGTAGAGATGGGAGTTAATAAGCAGAGAGTGCTCACTGCTGTAGACATTTTAAATTGGTATTCTGAGAAAGAGATACTCAGTATTTACAGTGGTTTCTTTAAAATATATTAAAAGAACATTTAAAATATAGGTTAATGAAGACTTAACATGGTATCAAAGCACCTTCCTCCCCTTGGTTCACAGATTGGAGTCCAGTCATTTTAAAGGAAACAGGGATAACTTGGTACAAATACTGACCTTCTTCTGGTGAATTAGCACCCATCTCAAGTCTCCCTACTGCTGTAATTGTATGCTCACACTTACCTTTCCCTTAGCAACAGGGCTTAGTGAGTAGAGGTTGTTAACTGGGACTCACCATATTTTTCTGAGAAAATTAAGTGCTTTTTTATATGAGTGAACAACTGTGAAGTGACTTGGGAAAGGCCACCACATCAGGATGGTGGAAAATTCCTACTGTCCATCATCCCTCTGTGGAAGGGTCCTGTAGTGTCCGTAGAGAAATGACAAGTGGAATAGGTGCACAACTGGCATCTACTTTTCAGGAAAACAGATTTCTCCTTTGGAAGGTTCCTTTTTCTGTGATCATAGGTCAGTGTCCTGTGATAATAATTGACAATGTTTAAATCTTAATGGACAGATGATTTGAAAGAGGGGAAGGAAGAGAGTACTGTTGATATGAATAATCCTTATGGGTACATGTAGGCTGTGAACAAACACTTAGTTTTATGCTACTTCTTTCTGAATGGAGCACTTTGCACTAAGTTTAAGCTCTTATCATACTCTCTACAATGAGCAGATTTGCGTGTCAGCTGCTGCAAGTGCAGCAGGGAATCGAGAGAGTGGAGTGACAGATGAACTTGCCAGGATGATTTCTGCCCTGCTCGTGTGATGATGGTGTGCTCAGGGGAAAAAAAATAAAAAAGAGTTAGAACATTTGGGAGTGAGGGATGGCACCCTGGAAGGTTTTATGATGGAGCCCAGGCTTAACCTTGTGCCGTTGCGCTGTTGCAGGACGAACACGGTCGTTCTCGTCGATTCCGAGGGACACGTTACTTTCACCGAGCGTAACATGATCAATGCTGATGTCAACCAGTGGAAAACAAGCACCTATGAATTCAAACTGCACAGTTAACAACTTTCCACATGAATGGTTTGTAATAATAGCAATGAGAGAACAAGCCATTAAGCTCTAGTAAATGTTTTGTGCCAGCCTCCACAAGCTAAAAATAGCAAGGAAAGCAAAAGTTTAAATAAACTGGGAGCATACCCAATCAAGCTCACAAATGCTTTGGAGAAAACCAGATGAAGATGCTGTTTTTACATGAAGTAGCAACTTACAATCAGAAATACTTTATTTAATATCACCCTGCCTTCAGTGCAAGGCCATCTTTGTCTAAGACAAAGTCAGTGCTTTTTTGTGGGTTTTTAAAGATGTTTTGAGTAGACTTATACTCGTTTTTAGTTCTAATGGTGGGAAACATTTGCTGCTTTTATTGTTCCATATGAAGGCTTTACCAAAATTTGCTTTACCTTCAACATACGCTGTTAAGATTGTACAGCTGATGCCAATGTGCATTAAATGAATGTATGTTATCCTGGTAGTATTAAGTGCTTTAGTCTCATTTAAGCTTTTCAGTGCCATGGTGCAATGGTTCTGCCTGGGGAGGGCAGAAAGGGGGGATTCTTTACATTTGTTTTTCTATAGATAGTACAGCAATATATCTTATTTCTAAAACTTGATCTGAGAATCAAAGTAGGGAATTTAGTTCAGTGTGTTCACTTTTACTGAAAGAACCATGGGAGCAGACTTGCTTATCTTTGACTTGAATAAAACTATTTGTGCTGTGACGTCCTGTTTCCTGATAGTGTAATTAGCAATATTGGTTTTGTTGTTTTCTTCCCCAGCAAGCAGGTAAGGAATAGGTACGTGTTTGCAAACAGAAGCTGAAGATGAGGTTTTTGTGTATCGGCTGTTTTGTACATACAAAATTTTGGATTCATTTCTTTATTGGTATAACATGTTACAGCCTGGAGTGACTGGTAATAGATTTTTAGTAAAAATAGCTATGTGTTCTAAGGTGACACTGTTGCAGTCTTACATTGGTGAAAAAGTTGGGTATTAAGAGGTACTTCCTGTGTTCTAACACCTGTGAATTAAAAAGCTATTTAAATGCATGCTTTTTTCAATTATTCAGTGCCAGCATAGGTAATAGAAGATTCTAGCTAATATCGGGATATTTGAAAACCCTAAGCTATTTTTGTTTCTACTGGTGTTCTGTTTTGACTTATTTTGAATACTGACTATTAGGTTAGTAGTGGATCACCACTATTTTTTTTCCTTTAGGTATGCTGACTGTATTCTTTTCACAAGCCTCTGATTTCAATTAATTATGGCAAAGTAGCCAGATTTTTGATACTCTTTGGAACATGTGCAGCCGTGTTTCTGTACTGAAGCTGGTGTGTTTGGGTGTTCTCACGTGTGTGTGTGTGTGTGTGTGTGTATGTAAAATGGAGGCAGCAGTAAATGAGGCTTTCCATTGAGGTGAAGCAGTGTGAAAGGCCATTCCCAGATTTGTAATTATCAGGAGATCAGCATTTAGTCAAATCTCTTCTTTATATTTGCATATTTAAATAGCTTCTAGATACCAGGACTGCTTGCATGACTAGTCACAGGTTGTTGATTCAGTTCTATATAAATGACTTTTTGACCACCTTGATTGCAAGACAATCAACAGTCGTGTTGTGTTGTACGTGGTTTAGAACTCAAAGCGTTCCAGACCGTCCTTCTGAGCTGCAGGAAATGGTCAGGCCTTTTAAATTTTTTGATGACTTCTTAAACCCTATATTTGTATGAATAAAAATGCTGCTGTTATTTTTAGATGCAAAGAAGTAGCTATAGCTGTCTTAAATTTGAGTTTGACACATGCATACCTAGAAACAAAGCCCTGCCTCAATAGCTTGCTCCGAGAGTTTGCATAGCAAACTTTTTTATATCCACTTACAAATAGTGGATATTTAAACATGACATTCCCTTTGAAGGCATTATCTTAGAGGCAAGCAAAATACTTGCATGCAGTATCATGCTAAAAGCATTTATAAACTTTGGTTTTTATAGCAGTTCTGTAATAATGAAAATTTATTCTTAGCTTTTACATATAGGCAAAGAAAGGTGAGTCAGAGCTTAGATGTAAATATAGATTACAATCATTTTGCTATGCTTGAATCAAAATTCTAAATCTGGGATTTGCTTTTTCTGATAATTAAAATAAACAGGGAAGAGCCCAAACCTCGGTTGTTGTTTTTTATCATGTCAGAATAGCTAATAAAGTGAGCTTTTTAAACTTCTTTGGAAGCTCGTGAGAGTTTTGTCATTGGCTTTAGTGGAAACGGGATCAGGACTGCTGTGCAGATATCAGCAAGTGGTGCTTGTCTATAAAAGTGATAAGGTATTTGTGAAGTGCATCATCTACTCTGTGCAAATTAGAGTTGCAATGAATCTACTGGAAAAAGTAGACTGTACCTACAGTTAACAAAGAAAGTGTTTTATTTTTATAAAAGTATTTTTAAAAATAAAAGGGAATTTTAAATACCAGTTTTAAAGGATATAAAGGGAAAAAGTGTATATAGGAAACTATTGCATGGCATTTTACTAAGTTTGCTTATACATATCATCTCTTCAAAGTCATACATTTGCAAGAGATTTTTGTTTCCTGACTTTTTTTCTATTGGAATGGTAGTGGAAGAAATTTTAAAATGTGTAAAAACTCAGTTATGTTTTTTACTTAAAATTGTGTCATAATTGTTGTTTACATGTGTGTTCAAAACTAGAATCAGAATAAAGTCAACCTGGTGACCAGTCTTTGTTGACATCAGTAGATTGTGCATTTTTGCACATATGGTTTTGTTCATTTGACTGTAACTTGGTGTGATACAATGAAGTAAAATCTTTCATGGCATATTAGCAATGAAGGAGCTGTAAGTTAATTTCTGGTACTTAATTCCATTTTAAGAGTGCTGTTATTTTTTCTGGGTTTTTTTTTTATGTTATATTGTGGGTGTTTTTTAATTCTATGCTATTGCATGGTTGTCTTACCCAGGTAAGAAATTGGAAAATATTTGAAAGGTAGGAAAGAGCAAAATCAATGCTTCCATAGGGAAAAGTAGAGCCTCACAAAATGCTGCTGAAGGATGGGAATCCAGATTCACTGTGGAAAAAGTCTGGATCCTTGGCAGACCTGAGACTCTCTTGTTACCCTGAGCAGAGCCTGCATTAATGTTCTGCCGTACCGGACCCTGCGGTGGAGGTGGAATTGTCTCATCTCCCTCGCAGTAGCTTAGTAAAACACACCTGAACAGAGCAGAGGATGAGTTGGGCCTTTGGAGGTCCTCACTGTGTTCAAAGCTTAACTGATACTTGTTGTGACAAATTAAATTCACCAAACTAAATAGTAAGATAAGATATTGATAAGACTTGGAACACTATTTTCATAATATCCTAAGGAAATAAGTAATTTTGAAATGAATCTGTGAACTACTAAGCAGTAATAAGGCAATAATTAAAGTATCTAACATTTCAGTTTTAGCCTGTGGAACTTAATGCACATTTATGGCTTAGCAAGCATCCCTATTTATATGGACTATTAGCTACTAGGAGTTAGTTTTATTTCATTCAGATTGATATAATAGAACATAGCTGATGTTCTTCATCTGATTCATTTTCTGCAGAGAAGTCTCGTTGATAGCTTCTGAGGATCTAGGAAATAGTCTTGACTTGGTGAAAATAGAATCAGTATTGCGATCAGCTGGAGAGGCATGAACTGTGAGAATTACAAAACCCATCAGTATGACTCATGCTGTGAAGTGTAGGTTAAGGTGAACAGAGTGAAGAAATGTTGAATATATTTCATATTTATATAAATTATCTCTGTAACATTGTGTATCAAGAACTTAGAAGCTGAATGAGAAAAACGGTATCACTGACATGCTCCAATTTACCATATCTTTTAAAACAGAAGACATAAGCACTGAACTTAGGATCACAGATGAAGGAGAAATAATAAATATCAGGTAGAATAACCAAAAATTACAATTCGTAAGTCATACACAACATGAATAGGAAAAAAAAGCAATTTCTCTGCTGGTGCACATTAAATTTTTTTGTCTTTGTACTAGAAAGATAAATGGAGGAAAAACAAATGAAAGCTAAAAACACATCAGAAGATGGAGAAAGGAAGGGGAGAACAGAGAACACACAATGATGTTCTGGTTTGTGATCCTGTTCTTCTTGAGGCCTCTGAGAAGGACAGTGCCTGCTAAGGCACTCAGGTGCCTTCAAACGTCCCTCTGGTGATGCAGGAGTGTTTTCCATGGGTGTCTCACCTGACACGCCAGCCCTGACAGGCACAGAGCCAGCCTTGGTCAGTAACTTGCCACACTGGGCAAACACATTTCTTGCTTCTGTTCGGTGGAGAAAACCACATCACTTCTCAGATGTTAATTAAGATATATTAAATAATAAACTGGAAAATATGTGGAGCCAGTAGTGTCTCTTCTTGTGGTGCAACATTATAATTCGTATTCAATGGTTGAATACTAATTCAACAGAGGCTTTTGCCTCTGCTGAAGGAATGTACTCTTCCAGGAAAAAGGTGAATGGGAAAGCTAGGGGGTCTTTTCTCTCCCTGTACTATCTCTGCTGTGAACAGCTACTCAAAATAACTACGTAAAGCCAGGTCTTAGTCAGATGCATTATCCATCTCCTGTTTCTCATGTCTCACTGGAATGACTGGCATTTAGAGAGGAATTAACTGTCCTCTCAATTACAGATGGGTCTGCATCATCACCCTGGTTTGATAAGTAGTGCCCTTACATGGTTTTCCTGATAGTCCCCGTTTACTGTGCCTTGGCTCACATTTCAGGGCAGCCTCAGGCCACAGGGCCTAGGCTGGATTCAGATGGAACGGAACAGGTAGATGTGCGTGAGGAATGCACCAAGTGTCCTCCGACAGGTAAAGGATTTAACCTGAGCAAAACTGCCTGAAATGCACCTTGCATGAAGATTAAGTACTCTGCACCAATTGTTTTGCTGCATAAATCTTCAAAT
Source organism: Mohoua ochrocephala (assembly GCA_013398855.1). Classification (NCBI taxonomy): domain Eukaryota; kingdom Metazoa; phylum Chordata; class Aves; order Passeriformes; family Acanthizidae; genus Mohoua; species Mohoua ochrocephala. Next base: position 575,554 of record VZTA01004464.1, read on the forward strand.
GTTGGCCTGCTGTACTTCTAGATACAGCATATATGGATGTGTTGTATCACTATCTTTGCAATATGGCAGTTGCAAATTTTTCTGTTTTCTTTAGCAATATATTGTGCCAGTCAAGTCTGAGTTCTCTCTTGTTGTAATGTGCATGAGTTTAGACTGGCAAAGCAATCCCAGGATGGCAGTTGCATAAAAAACAATCCTAGCAGTACAACTGTGCTTTCAGAACCGTAATTTATTTGGCCTCTGTCAGGGAAAACAAAGGTACTGACATTTATGGTTTTGCTCGTATAAGTGCAACTACACCTGGATTTTTGACAGCCAAGGATTACGCTCCTGATTCACGTCTGTGTGCTGCCAGCAGTATATAGAGGAGTCCAGGCTAAGGGATTGCAGCAGCAGCTTCTTAGCTGTAGTTCACACAAAGCGTGTACAACAAAGTGTGCTTTGTTACCACAGCTTTGAGTTAGAAACATCACGGTGTATAATGGTTCACAAGAAAAATTACCATGCAACAGCAGTTGGGGAGAAGCCAGAATGTCTCAAGTAGTTGTCAGTGCAATACTACTACAACTCTGGGAAGTGACTAAGCTTGACTTGCAGGGGTGGTTTAACTGGTGGAGATGCACGATGTGCAAACAGCCACAAGGCTGACTCAGAGGATTTTTTTTCTTTTAAGTTTATAAAGAGCAGATAAATAGTGCCTATTTTAGAAAAGGGTTCTGAACTATTTGGATGACAGGGCCTATAGAAAACAAAGTATGAAGACTACTATTCCGTTCCAGACAGATTTTTGGGTTTTTTTCTCTAATATTCCCCCTAGATGAATCGAGTGTATTTAGGAATGCAGGAGTTTCAGCCATAGGAGTAGGTTTGTTCTATGTATGAAGAACAAGTAAGGGAAGCCTTGGTCACAGTAGGATAGCACCAGCCCAGGTCCAACTGGCAATTGAACAGAATGTTCCTTCTGAATGGCTTGTGCAGTCCAGTTTCTAATGTGAAGGTCACTTGGTTTTGGCTTTATTTTTTCTTGTTTTAATTTCCAGATTTGAATGCAAAGCTGTTACTTTTTATTTGACCTCTTAGACATCATACCCCACTTTAAGCAATATTGTCTTTAGCAAAATGTCTGCATTATTGGGAAAATTCTGCCAGCAGTCTGAAACTTGGGAGAACCATTTGGCTGAAGTGTTTCCAGCAGGAAAATCAGAAGTTACAGTGATTCTGTAGACAACACAATTTAGTTTTTGTTGAATCTCTGAATGGCAAGAGCAAGATTAGTAATTCTGTGGTATTGTTGAGCTGAAGGATGTGTCTACTCTGATTATTTTTTGTAGCAATCAACCACCTCTTTTGACATTCAAGAACTGATCTGAGATTGCTCATAGGGTCTTTTTGACATCTTTCCATGGCTGTGAAGTGATGACTGACAGAGATTAGATTGAGGAGAGCAGATTGCAGCAAAAAGTGAAAGACAAAGACCTGTAATGCGAGCAAATGCCAGTTTACCAATGCTAAAAAAAAAAAAAAGTAAAAAACTGCAGTGCAACTTATTTTACTGAAATAAAAGTAATGCAGGCTGAGCAAAACTTGTCTTGCAGTAGCTTTCGTTGTTTGAACAGCACGGTATGTGCTGTGGTTACTGACATAGGAAGAATATGAAAAAGCCACTGGCTCCACCTAATTTTCATTCTGATGAATGCAGCCTGTTAACTTTATTGGGAAGCTCATAGTTTCGTCTTCATAGGCTTGATTGGGGTATTTTGTGTTGCCAGCGGTAGTTTCTGTCCAGCCTTTGATATCTTGTATGTGAAAATCTCCTTGTCATTAGGAACTGGGTTTTTGTTGATAACGATACTTCATGGTATTATGGTTAATCCTGATTGCACCATGCAGGTGGACCTGTACACTTCTAATTCAAAAGTGGAAGAATTTTATGGATGTTTGACAAGTCTTTCATCAGAAGTCCAGGTGATGAAAATTTTCAGGTGAATTTGCACCTTGTTAGACACAGCAGATCAGATTTAATTCTCCAGAGGTCACATCAACCTTCTGGATTAAAAGTTTGACCACAATTTGAGCATTGTTTTGATGAAAATGTTGTTTTGTTAATGGATTAATTCTTTTGTCTATAAAAAGTTGGAAGTCTATTTCCCTGTAGTGTCAGTGTCTCAAAGAATCTGCTGTTGCACCATTAATGTAAGACACAGTATTACGATTCTGTGAAAACAGATACACAATGGAAAAACTAAAACTGGTTATTGTTTTCATTTTTAAAGCACTGCAGGCATTTTAATTCTCCAGCTCTATTAAAAATCTGTGTGTGTGCCTCATCTGATCCTAACTGAAGCACTGCTAAAAAATTTAACCTGTTTTCTGAAGCATGCCATCTTCTTACTGCAGTAGTTCCTTTATACAGTGACATAAATGGGATGCCAGTGAGTCACAATACTTGTATTTTCACAGGTCTTTTGAGAGGGACAATCTTTTGTCCCAGCGTTAGCAGTTTGAGGTGACCTGACACAGCAAATGCCAACATCAACTCCAGCTGTTTACTTAATCGTGAGATCTTTTTCCTCAGCTTTGACAGTTGAAGTGTGATGTGAGTGGCTGTTCTGCAAACTGCAGGTGTTTATTAAATGCACGGTCTGAAGTGGTTTGTTTTAACATTAATAAAAACAGTCATAATTTAAAAATCACTAAAATAATGGCTTGAGTGCAGAAGCCTGTTATGAGGAATTAAAAATTAGAAACTGCTTTTATTTGAAACTGTGTTCAGTTTTTGAGGGCAGCTTGCAATGATTTACAGCAGTTTCAGTAACCTGATCATTGTGTGTTGGACACGGTACCGTGACATTATGTCCAAATTATCACCCTATCATTAGATGTGTTGGTCCAGCGAGGCAAACACAAAGATGGAAAGGCCTAGCAGCAGTCCTCTGAATAAGTTTTAAAAGTTTTATTAAAATACTACCGTTATCTTTCATAGCAGTATTTGGGGACCTCAAAAACATGAGATCAGTGAAATACTAGAAAAAGATTCTCATGTCCTGAAGTTACACATGAAAAAACCACATACGGTTAATGACAAAACCAGGATGTATTATCACCATATTTTGTGTCTGATGTTGATTTCAAACCAGTATAACAGCGAAGGACAAAAGAAGCAACTCTATAAATAAGTGTATCAATAAAAGCTCTGTATCACTCACAAATTATAAAATAACAGAGCAAATTAGGACAGCAAATGTTCATTAACACTTTAGAAGTAATTTTACATAAATTGTGTAAGGTATTTTCAATAATTATTTAGGAATTGTGTCTAAACACTGCAGTCAGATTTGGGACTCGTTCTCTGAACTGCTTAGTACATATAGCGTGAGAAATGGCCCTACTTTGATTTATCCTTTTTTAGGTAAATCCTTTTCAGTGTTGAGGCAGTAATGCTGTAGTTTTGCTGCTTAAAGACACAAAACAGCGTTTGCAGGGAAAAGTGCCTTTTTCTGTGACTGGTCCGCACGGGGGGAAAAGCCCCGAGCGGTGCCCGGGCCACACAAAGGATCCGCCCGCCCCGCCATGGCCCGGGCNNCGGGTGTCCCTCGCGTCCCTATTGGCGGAGCGGGCTGACAGGCACGGGGATGGGCCAATGGCAGCCCGCATTTCAAATCGCTGACAGCGGACGCTGCGGACGCCATTGGCGCGGCGCGCGCGGGGTCCCGCCCGCGGGGACCGGAGGGGCCCAGCGCAGGCGTTTAAAGATGGCGGCGGCGCGGAGTGCGGGACGGCGATCGTGAGGCGGCCGGACTCGCCCTCACCCGCAGCCCCGGCACAGGAGCGGCGGGGCCGCCAGGGATGGCCCAGGTGGGTGCGGTC
>VZTA01004464.1:579558-607438 GCA_013398855.1 Mohoua ochrocephala
CCAGAGGAGCCTCTCCCCGAGCACCGACATCCCATCGCTGGAGCTGGAAGGTGCTGCCCTGCCCGGCGGGTATTGCCGTGCGGCGCTTCCCCTGCGCCCGGCCTGAGCGGCCTCTGCTCGGAGCTGGTGTTGTGTTTTGTTTTGTTTAGGGTTTTTCTTTGGTTGTTTTGGTTTTGTATTTGGTGTTTTTTTTTCGTTTCCCGCCCACCCCCAGCCACCTCCCTACTCGCCTCGCCGTGGGATTGTGTTCAGGATGGTGGAAGGGAAGGAAACGCCATGTCTGTACCCTCGGCACCTCCTCGTCCGGGGGTGATGGGGAGTGTGGGCTCCGGCGGCTCCTACACCGTGTCTCGGGTCCGTGTGTGTGTCTGTGGCAAAGGGAGGCACGGGGAGGGTCCCGCCGGCCGCAGCCCTTTGTACAGGGGACAGGAGCGTGTCTCGGCTCCCGAGCAAAGTTAGGAAGAAAAGGCACCCACCGTGTGTGCGGGCGCACAGGCACTTTTTTAGTTCTGGTATATTGAAGATGTGATGTCTCTGTAACTCTCAGGATTCTTCTTCATGTGTTTTTTTCTATTAATAGCAAGTGATCTCGTTCAGCCTCTGAAAGGTTAATTCTGCCAGCTTTCTTCAGCTTTTTTTGGTTGGAAACAGTTCGTTCTTTTGTACCTCCTTTCCTTAGGCTTCGGGTTTGTCTGCAGTTTGTTTGCCCGCTGAGACCTGAATATCCAGGCGTTGCTCGACCATAAACTGGAGTTGGGTGAACACATTCAATTTCTTTATTCCGTTAGGTTGCGAGTTAGAGGTCTTGGAATCAGATCTTTTATTTTTGTGATTGGAGAAGTTTTTCTCTCTGTTCAGGTAATTAAACGTAGGGGGTTCTATTTTTGATTCTGGATGAGGAGTTGGGTCGCTAGTTTTTTTGGGCAGCTTCTTTTAATTATCAGGGTTGTTTTGCTTTTTTAGAGAAAGAGAAGGGAATTTGGTTCCTTATGTGTGTTCTTCTTTACAGGTAAGAAGTTTACATATGATGTGAAAGGAAGAATATATTTTCTCCTTCCTAGGATCTGATTTTCACCTTTTTTTGTAAATCAGTTTCTTGTCCTACATAATTAATCAACCCATCTAAACCCTGCCAGGAAACTGGTCAAGCTCTAAAAGCAACTGTTGTTTTGCCATTTTTGAGGGTGCTTTTCCAAAATTATGTACTCTCTTCGTTCTGAACTGGGACGAAGCCTTATGAACTAGAGAAGTTCTTGGGCCTTGTCTGTATTTGCCACTGATAATGTTATTGTTGGGCCCCGGCTGCATTTTCTTAAACTTCCTTGCTGACTGACTTAGATTCTGAAGGAAACAACCACTTTGTGTTTCTGCTCTACAGCTGATAATGAAAAGAGACGAGTTCTTACATGTAGTAGTTATCTCAAAGAATATTTTATTTTGGTACTTCCTGTTCTGGTTTAAAGAAAATAAATTCAGTCTCTTCAGGTTTTGGTTTGGCTTTTGGGGTTTTTTTTTGTAGTGGTAATAAATAGGATTAACTTATTTCTAGAGCTCTATGTATTGAAAAGACACACTAGGTATAATAAAAAGAAGGTAGATGACTGTGAGTGAGGAATTACTTCGACAGGGGTTGATGGATCAGCACCAGAGTTGCCATTTGGGGCTGGAGGATGAGGAGGAGGACTTGGTATTTGGTTAGCGAATAAGGAGAGTTTGCTCTGAGCCACTCTTCCTTTTGGGGTCCACTGAATGTGAAGTAAGCAGTCTCTGGCACAGTTTCTTTTCAAAAGTGACTTTTTGAAGAGAGAATCTGTGGTATGCTGTTCCTTGCTGCAGCTTCAGGTATTTGTAAAGAAAATATGTTCTTTATTAAACTCATTTCTAGACTGCTGACCTGCTGTAACTGAAGGGAATTTTTCTTTGAGTTTGGGCGATGCTGGTTACAAATTTTAATATTCTGGTTTCTTCTTGCCTTGAAAAAAGATACCCTTTTCTCTGTGCATTTCTCTCCCATCCCTTTTCTGTCTGATTGTGGGAAAGGGCAGTGGTATTTATTAAACAAAGTAGTTTCGGTTTTTTCCTTTCTGTCTTTAAAGGATATCTGTAAGACAACCAGGCTAAGATTATTCTGCTTTTGTTGGGACCTATGCAGCTTGCTACATTGCATTTATATTTCCCCCTGTATCTGTATTGTTGAGTGTACTTTGTGACATGAAACTTTTTAAAAGGATCAGCTAAAATAAGAGCAAGCAGTTTAAAATGTGGAAATCCCATGCGTTGATGATCTGCAGAAAATGAGCTATGCACTCATGTTTTCAGTGTTTGTACTGCCCGGTGCAGATGCCAATGGTGGTGGGTCTCTTTGGAAGGAATCCGTATGGAAGCTGTTAATGGAACTTGGTGGAGCCTTAGAGAATAAAATCTGTTACTTCAGGACAACTTAATTGAGGATGGCAGCAGGCAAGCTGATTTATGCTACGATGTAACTCGGTATGCTGAGCCTGTTTGTGTGTGGCAGTTGTGCTCCCTTATCTGAGGCCCGTTAGGCTGTTTGTGACCTACAAGCTCATCTAACTCATCCTTTCGCCTTTCCTCCCTTCTGGCTGTCTTTCCAAATACCTGATAGCTCAGTGGTTTTGTTGTGATTTTTTCTTCCCAGCCCCTGATAGAAAGGGCATATTGTGATGTCAGCTGGCAGGGAAGTAGATGGGAATTGGACCCGTGTTCCTCTGCTTCTGCCTTGCTTTTTGTAGTTTATAGGCAGGTATTGTGTTGTAACTGTAGAGCTACTGTTACCTATGATCAAAAGAGAAAAACCCTTGCAACAGTGTTGGAATAGTAACAAGCAGACCTTTCTTTGGAAGCTTCCAGGTGTCCCGGTGGTGATGGGTACACCTGGCACCGGATTTCTGCAATTGTAAGGTTAATTAATTGGGATTTCTAACAGGTACATCCAACAGGAGATTCAGTTACCCCAGTAACCCACCCCTGGGTCAGCCCCTTGGAGTTGGTCCAAGGGTTCTCTGCCTCACTTCTTGTTATGTCTTATTGTAGGTCTCCTACTTAGAATAAGACTAAACAATATTTCAGGAATGTGTTTAGAAGGTCAGCTTATTGTTCTAAAATCTAACTAGAGTTAGTTAAGGAGCTATATAACTCTGTAATAGTAGTCTACAGAGCTACAAATATATGAAAAATGTATAAAAAAGCAAAAATCTTTTTGGCATCGCTGTCAGACTGTTATCTTACCCTAGGGATGGGGCAGGTTCATGGCTAGAAATGGGAAAAGCTCATTTGAACCCATCTTGGTCTAGTACTTTTCCTGAGCACAGTGTGTGTACTGAGGAGCAGACAATCCCTGGCAGTGACTTGCTATTCATCGTTCAGCTATTCATCCTTTCACAGCCAGCAAGAAAGGGAAGACAACAAGAATTTAATTGTTACCAGTGCTTGCATAGAATAACAAGACATATTTCCTGCAAAGAGCAGAGGTGTTGTATCAGTGAGCCACCAAAGCTGGGCAGGTAAAGGTTAAGTTCTTATGTTTTGACATTGGTGTTGTTAAAATACACTTGAGCATAGGAGCAGGACATGTATCAGGGATCTGGAAGCATTCACGATCATGTGTTATGCCTTGTCAAAAATAAGTCTTTCTAGTTGGACCAGGTAGCTCCTGGAACACAAGGGAAGGTTTTGCTCGTTCAAATTCTAGAATGCTGTTTTCACTATTTCATTTCTGTGTGAACTACTTCTGCTTGCTCTTTTTCAAGAGTCTTTAGAAGACTCTTTAAGGTGGAAAAATTAGATGACTTAGGCATTTAGTTTCCAGGAGTTGCTGAACTCACGCTGTGACTTTTGATTCTTTTGTTCAAAATTAAGACACTAATGATTTACTGTGAAGAATTTAAGAATTTGTCATTCACTTTTTTTTGCTTTTTTAATCTGAAGAGGAGGAAGTTTATTAGACAAATATATTTCTAGGGGTGTTCTTTACAACTTTATATGTTTCAGAACCTGTTGAAAGATGAAGGAATTGTTCATTGCTGAGGTCATTGTATGGTCATCTTGTAGGATGGAATGGATTTAAATATATAGAATTGTTTGTCTTACTGGTGAATGAGCCATTTTTCAATCTGAAAATGTGTTGATATCAGAGAAGAAGGGATTATTTTAAGAGTTCTTATCAGTCTTTTTCCTTAGTAATTTTATAATGCATGTCAAACTCAGCATGTTGGATGTGTCACAATTTTGAGTATGTTTAAAAAACCACACACACATCAAAAAACCACCACAAAATATGAAAATTCCTCTGCTGCCCCAGCTAAACTTGCTTTGTTGCCAAATTAGTTTGCTCTGTTATATATTACGCTTTCTTCCAGCTTCCAGGTAGGTAACTTCTGTATGTTGCTGAGTTTTAATTGATCCTGTTTTAACTTCTGATTCCCCACTTCGTGCCTTGCCCCAGTTGGTGTTTGGATGTTGCTGTTGGCTTGTTCTGCCTGGGCTGGTGTAGAGATACATGAGAGAATTACACTTGGTTTCTCCAAGTCCCTCATGACAACACAGACCTTCTGCCCTGTTGCCTGCAATGTTACACAGCAACAGGAAAGATCTTGGAGCTTGTCTTTGCAGAATGCTTGGGTAGACTTTGAACAGAGCAGATTCAGCCAGCTCAGGGCTGGGGCAGAGTGACAGTGCTTCGTTTCTAGCTTGTAGGAAGATTTAAGCCTAATTTGATCTGGCATGGAGGGACTTGGAGAAACCAAAATAAGCAGGTAAGAAATGATCCTTCCTTTCCCTAGGTGCTTATGGTCCAGCAGAGATGGCAAAAGTATATTTGAAGAAGCCATCATAGACATGGTAGAAAGACCCACCTAATGTGAAAAATAAATCCTAAACAAACACATCCTATCCCCTGTAAAATTTCCTAGAGGAATTTAATACTTTTTCCAAGTTAAATTCCCTAAAACATTGGCTTCTAAATACCTTCCAAAATTAATTTGAGTTTTAATGCTATGTATTTGGACCCGAATTCCTCGGACATAAATAGTTCCATAATAGTGCAAAATACAAGATCAAGTGTCTCATATCTGATTATCTAGAGCGTAATTTTCAGTGAGATTTTGGTAAATTGTGAGATTTCAAAAATAGCTGATAACTTAAACTTTGAAAAGCCATGACCGTAGTCTTTAAAATCTTGTTGGTTTTGCAGATTGTCTTAAACTGTAAGCTAATTATCCTTTCTGCTGTGTGGGTAAGTATGGCCTGAATACCAGGTTGTTTCCAATTATGGGAAAAATTCCCCAAAATGCACAGTTTTTAGTCTGTCACGCTTAATGCCCTGCCTGCTAACCAAGCAGAGATAGTCAACTAATCATAAAGGCAACTGTGTTAGCAAGTTCTTGTGCTGGTGTACAGCTCAAGCAGTGAAACCACTCTAGTTTCAGCCTCATTCAAGATGGTGTCTGGGTACCCTGCTTTTCTCAATGTGTCACTCTTCTACTTGGAATTTATGCTGGAAGGAGTGACATGTTTTCTTTCTGCCAGGGATACTATTTCCATTTTTTTCCTGTGACAAAATTTTTTTTTTGTTTGTTTCCTCTTGTAGGTTGAAAGAAGAAAAGGAGACCAGCTTGTCCAGTGAAGATGCACTCTTAGTCTTCAGCTATTTAAGCTGAATGCATTGTGATTTCCAATAATTGAGACAGTGATTCTGAAAGCTGTCTACATTAATGAAAAGAACAATGTAGTCAGCTTAACTGAATCATCAGTGTTGCATATTGAATAGAACATGATAAACCAATCCTGATGGACTTATGCATGTTAGGAATATAGAGATAAACATTTATTAAAGCATTGTTTTTTTTAAAACAGTAGTTTTAAAAATGGAGAACTATGAAAATGTACCACCCCTCCCTAAAGAACCTGCAAGAGAAATGAATGTGGAGAATCACACTTGTCCCCCACCTCTGCCGCCCAACGAACAGCCTCCACCACCTCCCCTGCAAACGTCCAGTGACGCAGAGGTAATGGACGTTGGCTCTGGTGGTGATGGACAGTCAGATACCCCTGCTGGGGACACGCACAGTCTCTGCAGAACACAGCTGCTCACAAAGGGATCTGCCTGCTACAAAAGTCGTCTTATCATAGACCCCAAGAGTAGTGACCAAAGCCCGAGAACTGCTCGTCACGCACCGTCAGTTCGAAAGTTCACCCCAGATCTTAAGTTACTGAAGGACGTGAAGATTAGCGTTAGCTTTACAGAAAGCTGCAAAAGCAAAGACAGGAAAGTTCTGTACACTGGAGTTGAGCAGGATTATAAGGCAGATACAGAGTTTGGTATTAATAATGTCAATGGGGATTTGCATGTTTGTCCTTTCGGTGGTAGTAATGGCAAAGCTGTAGGGCTAGGGGGTGAAAGTGATGACAAGAAGGATGATGAAAATGATATTGATCAGGAAAAGAGAGTGGAATTTGCAGTTCTGGATGAGCTAGAAGACTTTACCGACAATTTGATGGAAATAGATGAAGAAGGAGGAGGGTTCACATCTAAAGCAATCGTTCAAAGAGATAAAGTGGATGAAGAAACCTTGAATTTCTCATACGAGGTAAGTAAATCCACAGGTCTTTGCTGGGTAAGAGGTTTCCAACTGGCTAGGAAAAAACATGCAAAGGAACAATCTCTTCTAGAAGTGTGCAGTACACGAGTCAAAACCGCAGAATTTTCAGAGACAGAGCTTTGGCTGAGAAGTTCTGTAAACTATTTTAGTCAAACTTCGGAGTTGTGTGGCAGCTTGTCTAGTTTTTTGTAAAAACGGCATTTGAAAGTCTTCTCACACAATTGCAGTTCATTTTATCATTTAGATTCTAGTTCTCACAAACTTATTTTCTTATTTTTCAGTCTTTTTACTGGAATCATTGGAAATTTCTAGTTTCTCTCTGTATGGAAGTGCATATCAAAAATGTCTGCTTTCTCTTTGCAAGGGAAAAGGGAGGTTGGTAGACCCAGAAGGAATAGTGTCTGATGAAGTCTCTTTCAGGATGACTTTGATAATGATGTGGATGCTCTGCTGGAAGAGGGTCTTCGAGCACCCAAAACAAGGAGACTAGATAATGAGAAATACGGTGGTGAAAGTGATCACCAGTCTGATGGAGAGACAAGTGTGCAGCCAATGATGACCAAAATTAAAACTGTACTGAAGAGTAAGTTAATGTGCATGTAATAACTGTAGATCCTGTGTACGGCCTGTGTCTGTAGGACGAAAGTGTATCAACAGGCAAAGGGTGGGATAGCAATTTGTGTGAAATTGTGAATGTGTTGGAGAATTTTATTGTTGGGAGGCTTCTTACTGTGGAATATGATTTTTCACGTTCTGAAACAGTGATTTTTGCTTTTGATCTGTTGTATGTAATAAGAATATATTTTAGTGCATGGATTTGTGAGAAATAATGAAGAATGTTACCTCAGTGGTGGGGAGGTGAACAAGGGTGATCTGGGGTTTTTGTCTCTGGTCATTCTGGCCTTTTTCCTGCTTCAGTTACATAACTTCTGCTGTTGAGATTGCTGCATGTGAGGTCTCTATGCATGCAGTCTAGGTTAAAAATAACAACTAGAAAAGTCAGTGGCTTACATTTCTCCAATTTCATTGTGTTAATGTTAGAAACTACTAATAAAGAAGAGCTGAGAACACAAACCCGTCCACAAGAATGTAACCGAAAATATTCTGAATTAGAATTAAAATTTAAACACGTACTAGAGGAGTATTTTACAGCTTCACTATATTCTGAAATAAAAAAAAACAAAAAACTTTTTGCTCCAAAATTGTATAGTAACAGAGATTGCCAGGAAGCTTCCAGCAAAGATGAATGGTCTCTGATTTGTGATTTAGAGAGACATGAGACCTTGGCTTAGAGATAAGCTCTTTTCTGGCTGTTTGGGTTTGTGAATCTGATGGTGTCTTGATGCAAATTTATTCCTGAGTGTCAAGTGAAAAATTTTTAATGGCAAGTGAAGTTGTTTCTGAAGTAAGTATGATTTTTCCAGTAAATACTGGTGCTCGTGATAAGTACAAAAAGACTAAAGAAAAGAGAATTCAATGATGAAACAAAGAAATCAGTCTATATAAAAACTACTGCTACTCTTGCCTTTAGTGGAGAACGTCATGGAATCTGTAATTTTGCAGGATTTAGTCTGGGTTAGAAGCACATATCTTGTTATTAAAACAGCATCTCTCTACAGAACATTTGTAATCTTGTTTCAGTGCCATTTTATTTTATTTATTTATTTTACAATAAATAAAAACCTGGGGTTTTTTTCTGTTCTTCTAAGCAGTCTATCCAAGTTTAAAGACATTATTTGCTTTGAAGGTCGTGGCCGCCCTCCTACAGAACCTTTGCCAGATGGATGGATCATGACATTCCATAACTCGGGCATTCCTGTATATCTGCACAGAGAATCTAGAGTTGTTACCTGGTCTAGACCTTATTTTTTGGGAACAGGAAGCATAAGGGTGAGAGCTGTCAATTACTTAAATACTTACTAAGATTAAAAAATTTGAGATGTTCCTGCAAGCAGTTGGATATTTTTCTACTTTGGCAGGCTTGTTTCCAGTGTTGGAATTAAGACCCTTGAAAAAGAAACTCTTTTGTTTCTGAAAATCTGATAGGATTTTCTTAGGTGCTTTGTTTTTCTGTTTGGGCGGTTAAAGTGAATGAGATGATCTGGTTTGGTGCCTTCACTTTTCTAGTATGGCTGCAAAATCGGGGATTTATTGCACCATGAAATATATATAGGGGTAATTTATTTGTAACTATAAACTAACCTGAGTTGTGGCTTGCGGTCCACATTGGCAGAAGTAAGGATATGACATTCATGAACCCAAGGAATCTGCAGAAAGTGGGTTTAATGCCATGGGCTTATGCTCCAGGAAAGCTCAATGGATTTTTTGAAGGCTTGTAGTATTTGCCTGTAGCTGAACAGATTGTAGTGTGGATCTAAACCAGCGGGTTTGTATCAGTGTTACACAGCGTGAAGATCCCCCCGGAGTGGCCTTGCTCAGCTCTCGAGTAGAGTGACTTTGCTGACCGAAGAGGAGCTTGAGCCTAGACTGAAAAAAAGTAGCTTCCGTCTCGGTTGCATCTTTTGAGTTTGAGTTTTGCTTCTGGTGACCTTGAGATACTGAAACCTTCTGTATTATTTTATATTTGCAGAAACATGATCCTCCCCTTAGTAGCATTCCTTGCTTTCATTACAAAAAAATGAAGGAAAATGAGGAAAGGGAACAAAACAATGACATAACCCCAAATGGGGAAGTATCACCTGTAAAGCACCTAGATAAATCCTCAGAACTGGACTGCCAAACAGAAGAACCAGATTCCACTGCTGCTGATTCTGGGCCTTTAGATGACAAAGACCCCTCTGGGGGAGACGCAGCACAAGGAGCTTTGGGACAAGTTAAGGCCAAAGTTGAAGTATGTAAAGATGAATCTGTAGGTACGTATGGGAAGTGGAGTCTTTTCTTGACTTGAGTTGGGGTAATGGCATTTGGGAAGTTTTATTCCAGACTTGGCTACTGAACCGTAATCTTGCCTGAAGCTCTGAGAGTCCACATAGAAAAGTTTTACAGAAAAAAGTGAACATTTTGGTAGTTTAGTCCTGTAGCCTTTATCTCAATTTAAGAATCCGTTATGTCAGTGTGTACATTTGCTGTTGTCAGCTGTGTTTGTGTGACTTCTGCAAATAGGCTTTTCTATGCGCTCTCTCTGTTGGCTGAGTTGTATCTATTTGCAGGATGATTTCTTAAGAAAAATGATGTAGTTGAACTCTATTTCTGTATTTGCACAAGTCTAGCAGACTAAGTCATGCAAATGTAATTGCACTCATACAAAGGGGTGATATGCTTCATTATTTTATTTATGCAAATCTGATAACCTTTACACAAAAAGTTGTCTAGAGACATCATGCCAAAATCACCACCCAATGGAGAGGAACTTTGAGAGGAAGCTCATGTGTTACTTCCCACATCTGCATACCCGAGAGTCCCATCCATGTAAATTTCTGCTGCTCAGAATATTGGTATGGATCACAGGCTGCATTTGTCTTTGTAGTGCTCAGACATAAAACTTGTCATTGTCATTACATGTGTCATGTCCAGTCCAAAAACCATGCCAAAAGATGTAAAAAACCTCCCCAAATCATCAATATGTGGCAGCAAAATTAAAGTCAGCAAGCACTTACTTTTCTTCATGAAGTTCACCTGTCTATCTCTCTCTTTAAATAGGATCTGTTCTGTATTACTGAAAAAGATACTGAGTGATCAAGTATAAGCGTGGCTTGCATTTGGAATTCCTTGTGGAAGGAAACAATACCAGCAGCTTGCTTTTGTTTGTTTACATCTGTGGATGCTACTCTTTATTTTTGCTGATTATATCTGCAGAATAGCCTATAAAGGAGAAGCAGCTGTACTACAAGGGGCAATCTTTTAGTACTCTGTATGTGAATTTAATGTGTTAAATTCTGCATAGAGGCTGCAGATACTCATGAAGTTCATGGAGCATCACTGTACAGTGTTTCATGGTACACTGCATAATAAATAGGCAGCGACAGTTGGGTTTGGCTTCAGGGAACTGAGGCTGAAAGCAGAACTACTGTACTCAGGGTGTGCCTTGCTTCAGGTAAAGGGAAGGTGGTTAGATGTTGAAGCAGAACGATTACTGGTCTTTTGTTGCAAATCGTGTTGGGTATTAATGCTGGTTAGGGATTGGTAAAATCATCAAGTGACAGAATAAAATGGTAGATTTTTTTATTTTGTTTTCTGGTTTGCACAAACGTTTTGCATTTGTTCTTCTAATAGGAAAACTTATAATTACTTCTGTTAGTCCAAAACAGCATCGTAACTTTTTGCTCCTAGTCTAAGAAAATAATTATAGCACATTTAAAACAGTGGAAAGAGAGAACTTAATGCGTGTTCAGTGCTAGAGCAGAGAGAGTAACTTGATGGTGTTTCTCAGATCTGGAAGATTTTAGGCGCTATCTTGAGAAGCGTTTTGACTTTGAACAAGTGACTGTAAAGAAGTTCCGGACCTGGGCCGAGCGACGCCAATTCAACCGGGAGATGAAGCGCAAGCAGGCGGAGTCCGAGCGGCCCATCCTGCCGGCCAACCAGAAACTCATCACCCTGTCTGTGCAGGATGCACCCATAAAGAAAGGTGAGCTCATCTACCTGGAGTTCGAATTGTCTTTAGTGAAGACGAATTGCAGTTCTAAGCTTGACTGAAAATAAAAAAACTCCTGCAATACGTCCGCTTTGTTCCTGATCCAGTATTCTGTGGTCTTGGACCCATTGTATATTACTTAGTAAAGGAAAAATACTGTCAAAATATACTTCGTATTATAAAGACCCGTTTCTAAACAAAAATATTGTTATTTAAGGTTACAGTCCTGGTAAGTAATGACTACCTTCAGCTCTGATGCTGAGTGTTGCTCAGTATCGATTTGCTTGTAACAGAAATTATCTTTCGAAGACTGGAATTAATTAGCTTCTTCCCTTCTTTCTGTCATTTTTGCAGAGTTTGTCATTAATCCCAATGGGAAGTCTGAAGTTTGCATCTTGCATGAATATATGCAACGAGTTCTAAAGGTTCGCCCTGTTTACAATTTCTTTGAATGTGGTAAGTCTGTTTTCTTAAACAACTATATCCTGGTTTTGATGCTTAATCAAGAATCCAAAAATGTTGCCTATATGGAAAATATTACTGGAATCAAGTTAATATTGGGGGGTTTTTTCCTTAAGTGGTATAATGTATGTTCCATTAATTCTTGCTTTTGCTCTTTGGGGTTTTTTTTGAGGGTCTCTTATAATCATTCAGAATTATGCTATTCCTGTGGATGCATTACGTAATACAACTGAATTTCCAGTATCAAAATGTGTAGCTCTTGTATTTACACCATGATGCAAAAACTTTGGAATTAATATTTGAATTCTGGCAGATTACCAGTGATCTCTTAAAATCTGTAAGTTCTTTATTTGGAAGAATGACATGTATGGTGGTAAGTCTGTTAATGGAAAACTCTGGTTAGTAGAACAATTTTTCAGTCTTCATGAAGAACATGACCATTTTCATTCCTCTTCAAGTTGAAATGAAGAAAACAAATCTCGATAGTGGTGATATTTCATGTACATTGGGAGTTCCGAAAAGCTTTCTTTCCTTTCCTTCTCCATTTCCAGAGAACCCAAGTGAACCTTTTGGAGCCTCAGTGATTATTGATGGAGTAACTTACGGGGCAGGAACTGCCAGCAGCAAAAAACTTGCCAAGAATAAAGCTGGTAATGTCTTTTTTCTTTCTCAGTACCAACTGCTGAATTGTTGATGTTTGCTTCTTGTACCATTCTGGGATTCTGAGGGCCGTAGTGATACAGTACAAGGGTCTGGCTGTAAGAACTAGGGGGTGATAACAGCCCTTTAATTTTAGGTCTTAAAGGCTCTATGTCACTTCTAAAATGAGACTGGAATATTTTTCCTTTTGTAAGCACTTGTAAAAAGTAGTTTCTCCTTATTTTAATTGGTTACGAGACTTCAGTTATCAGGTTGAACAGGTAGAACTTTTTTTCCCTTGAAAAGTGTAAGTGAATAAATTTCTTACCAGAAGAAAATACTTGTCAATTTCTAGAGGAGATGTTTTTGTTTAAAATAAACCTAATCAAGATGTTTAATCACTTTCTGCAGCTCGAGCTACACTGGAAATCCTTATTCCCGACTTTGTTAAACAGACCTCTGAGGAGAAGCCCAAAGACAGTCAAGAACTTGAGGTACTGAGCTCATGTTTTCTGGCTGGCATCATTGAGTTTGTTTTTAAAACATTGCACATTTAATATCAGAAATGTTACTTACAATTAATAAGATTGTCAAATGGAAATATAAAATCCTTCATTTAAAGCAAGACTTCTGGCAAAGAAAATACTTTTTTTTTTTTTCTATCAGAATAGATCGGAAAATTTGCTCTGATTCAGAGAACTCGTGTCTTTATTGACACATCAGGGCACTTATTGAAGACCTGAGATGTTCCAAGGTACCAGACTGCCTGTACTGCCCTGCCTTCCAGAATCCTCTGGTTGATGCCAGAAAAGGTTCAGAGCTAGATGCTGTTTGGTTTTGTGTGTTTATCTTAGAACACCAAGTAAGAAATAAAAATGCTCAGGCTTCTGAGATGTTTTTATTACCACGTAGTGAAATCTCATAGTTTAGGTAGTGACACATGAGAAAATCAGAGGAAAAATTTCTTTAAGAGGAGACTTGTGCTATATTCTCAGGTACTGGGAGAATTAAATAGCTCATTGATCAGTGATACCATCAGTAAGGAGTCAAGGAAAAATCAGTGATCAGCCTGAAAGGAATGTTTTCTAAAATGAAGTAATACACAGAATGAATTGTTTGTACCCTTGCTTTAACTTAGAACTGCACTGTATGCCATGCACTATTGAAATGGCCATTAAGGAAATGCAGACAATTTTTTCCATTCTTTTAAAATAAAATACCAAATGTGCCAATAGCTGTTCTGTTTTCTTTTATTAAACCACAGCATTTTGATAAATAGAGTTTCACAATCAGTTAAATAAAGTAACCTTGTCCTAAAGGAAGAAATTATGATAAAGAATTTATAAGATTGTCGTTTTTATGTACATATTGAATAATGTAAGATTGGAGTTAAAATTTCTGTCTGCAAATGTATGATTAGGTGGGACAGTTTTAATAATGTAGCTTTTCATCCATTATGGATATTAAAACACTTTTTAAAGTATTAAGCACAGAGCAACAGAATTTGTTTAATGTAGCAAAGGAGAAATTAGGGTTAAGGACATTCTTAGAGCTTTCTTTGCACAAAGCACAACAACCCTATTGAATTCCTTTGCAGTATTTTAACCATATCAGTATTGAGGACTCACGGGTATATGAACTCACCAGTAAAGCTGGACTCTTGTCTCCATATCAGATTCTCCATGAGTGCCTTAAAAGGTAAGGCAGCAGCATGAGGGCCCCGTGTGGTGTGAGGTGTTGGCTCAGGACACGCCGTTCGCTTGTTGCTGGTGTTTGTCCGTGACCCTGCCTGAGCTGCTGTGCTCCTTGGGCCTGGGAGAGCCGTGGTGGGGACTGACCTGGTTAATGCAGAGTCCCCTTTAATTCGAATTTGCTGTTTGTGTCTCTTTGGAGATCAGGACGTAGTTCTTGGACAAATGTATTTTGGTTTTTTTCACACAGGGTTGCTTTTTCGTTTGACTCAAGTTACTGATCTAAAAAAATCTCTTTGTTAAATCATGTATTGACATTTATTATTAATATACCTAATTTCATTGCAATGACTGTCCACGATGATAACTGCAACCACTTCACTTGTTTGTAGTTTTACTTAGTATGTGATCTTGATTGTGTTTGTGCTTAAGAAACCACGGAATGGGTGATACATCCATAAAGTTTGAAGTGATTCCTGGGAAAAATCAGAAGAGTGAATATGTCATGACTTGTGGCAAGCACACAGTGCGAGGCTGGTGTAAGTACAGTAATTGGTGTTACCTCTGAATCTCCTCTTTCTCTCCTCCTGTTCTCCTTTGCTGGCCGTTCTGAGGGTGCTTGTTCAGCCACCAAGCCTTATCCTGCTCTTCTCTGGTATCTCAGTTTTGACTAACACAAGTGAATATTTGTGGCTGTCTCATTACACAGTGTGCTGGTATTGACACACTTCCATGGTTATTCTTACAGGCAAAAATAAAAGAGTGGGGAAGCAATTGGCTTCTCAGAAAATCCTTCAGCTACTGCATCCACATGTGAAAAATTGGGGCTCTCTCTTGCGAATGTATGGCAGAGAGAATAGCAAGCTGGTTAAACAGGTGAGCATGCTTTTGTTTGAGTATAACCTACCCTGGGACTGGAGTTTTGCTTCTGGATTTGTAAATTTAGTTACAACAAAACTTTAAGGTGCCTGGATTTCACTGACAGTAATAATTGTGTTAATCTTGCATCTTCCAGGTCAAAATTAAAGAGCCTATTTAACTAACTCATGGAAGTAGATGTTCCTACTTTAGTCTGTAGTTAGTTGTACTTCCTTAAGTACAGAAGTACTACAGACTAAACTTTGCTCCGTGTACATTAATTTTTTTTCATTTAAAAAGTTGATCAGTTGTTGCTTATGATTCTATTTAATAGGAAACCTCTGATAGAAGTGTGATAGAACTTCAGCAGTATGCCAAAAAGAACAAGCCAAATCTGCACATCCTGAATAAGTTACAGGAAGAAATGAAAAAACTGGCACAGGAAAGAGTTGAGTATATGTTCTTACATATTTACATACAGCATGAATGTCATGGGTCACCTGTACCAATGATCAGATTTTTTTTTTTGCTTACTTTACACAGTATTTTAAGTAAAGAGAGCTCTTCAGAATTTGATTGGGTCTACTTCTGAGGAGGTTTTCATCCTCTCTTTTAAACTGGCTTATAACTTGATCGTACCTACGTCTGTACATTTATTTTTAATGTTAGCCCTAGTCAGCCTCTTGCAGCAATTCACACAAGTTTGGCTAAAATTGTTCACAATTTTAACTGTTTCAGGATTCTCTTCCCTGTCTGACTGTGTGGTGGGGGTTGTTTTGTGTTTTTTAGGAGGAGACCCGAAAGAAACCCAAGATGACAATAGTGGAATCGGCTCAGCCTGGTAGTGAACCTCTCTGTACTGTTGATGTGTAATGAGAAAATGTGCAAGTGGGGAGCAATAACACAAATGGAGGAACTAGATTTTCAACAATTATTTAAAAATTGTTTGCTGCAGAATGCAAGATAACTTTTAAAATCCAAGCTGCTTCAGTTATGCATTGTTCTTTTTGCATCATCAGGGCAATATTACTTTTTCCTAGTTTCTTTTTCTTTGGTTTTTTTTTTTCCTTGTTTAATACCTCTGAGATATATATGTTTAAAGAATTGATCATAAAGATCTCTACTGGGGCAAATGCACAGAGGACAGGCATGTTCACACAGGATAAAACCAATCAAGCACTTTCTCCTGGAAAGCCATCCATGTTGTTTGAAGTGGATGTATTTTAAGTATGAAATTCAGAATATCTATGTACAGGTTGAAGCTGATATTATATATATACACATTCATATATATGTATATATAAAAGAAATATATGTACATCTTCTTGTATGAACATGCCTAAAACTATTTTTGTGAAAAGTTTTGTTGCATTTCAGCACATAATAATATGCACTGATAAGACACTTTGGTGACAAATACAGGAAAGTGACGAGCAATGTTCCTAATGCCATAGGATTAGGCCAGTAACGCTGTTTCTTTCTGTTTTGTTTCTTGTCTCCTGCCAGGCTTAGTTATTTGAGATTACAAGATGCAGATTTTGTTATTACTTGAAAAGAACAAGAATACCTGGTAGTGTTAAGAGTAACAGGTTGGAGATTCCAAATTACTGGGGTTTATTTTAAATGAAAAGAGCCTGTGTTAGTTTACAGATCAGTTGAACAGGGAAAACGTGGCCCCACTTATATGATTAAAATAAAAACTGTAATTTGAAAGGCTGTTTTCAAAGCTTGGAGCCAAAATGCAGCTGATGATGGTTGATAGTCTGAAAATATTTTGCCAATGACTTTCCACTCCCTTTTCCCAGCAATAAAACAATTTCTCACTTGTTTGGTGTCAGATTGCATCTGACTTGTTCAGTTAAGTCTTAATTAATTTGCACCGTAAAAGCAAAGAATTTAGAAAAAAAATCAACACAACCCTTTAAGTCTGACAGCAGCAATTTAGGGGTTTTTTTTAAGAAGTTTTTGTTTTTACTTTTTTAATTACATTTTTAGTTTTTAAAGAAAGTGTGTTACTTCTGCAATGAAGATTAGAATGTAGATTTGGAATATGACATAGAGTAAGAAGTAGAATGAGACCATAGCTGGTTATACTCATAAGTAAGAAAATCACAAATATGCAACTACTCTAAAATACAATCCTGGCAAACAGGCAGTACTCACTGTGTCATCTGAGGCTTCAGTAAGCCAAGCACAGAAGAAATAGCGTGGCTGTGTGAAAGCACTGCTCTGTGGGTTTCATTCTTCATACAGGGTTCACTGGGTGACTGCAGTTCAGGCTTCTCTTGCAACCATTTTTTGGTTTGGTCTTTGAGAAGAGAGCGAAAACCAAGCTGGTGGCAGGGCTGCAGTGATTTATCCAGGAGCTGCACTGCTCCATTTTTACACTCCTCCTGCTCCTGTTGGGAATAAAAGGTCAGTTCTCTGTACCTGCTGCAGCTCCTGGTACTTACGTTGACAGGGATCTGGGGGCTTGAGGGTTTGTTTTGGTTTCGTTTTGGTTTTATTCTGATTTTGATGTGGTTTTGTTTTTTAATTTACCATGTTACATAGAGAGTGCTGCAGTATATTGAATTTAGTGCCTACTGGATTTTAAAAATGTTGGCATCAGTATTGTAAGACCTCCTTTGAACATGACACGTTGCTTTGGAAATACGTGGATTTTAATTTATATTTTAAACTAATATTCTCTAATGTGTTGCATATAATGTTTGAGGTTAAACAGGAGGAGTCACGGAGTCTTACCTGTTTCTGTGTTTAAATGATACGCTTGGAGGTCTCTGCAAATATGAATCCACCCATTTTTTTATTATTATTCTATTTAGCTTTTTAGTTCCATGAGTTGTAATCCTGGTACAACAGGATACGGGTAGTTGGAAGATGGTATATAAACTATTATTTAAAGAAGTGGCCTGTCTAAAAAAAAAAAAAAAAAAAGAAAAAAAAAACCACAAAAAAACACTGCCTCTGCTTTTTTTTGTATAGCTTTAATAAATCTCCATCGTTTGAAGGGTATATAATATTGGTGCAGTAGTGACAAGCAGTGATTGCTGTTTGTCTCTTTTTGTTGTTTTTATTGGGACTTTTCTGTTTGTTTTCATCAAGACAGGGCTTTTATCTTCTATGCCTAAATGTATTACTCTTAGATAGGTTTTATTTCAGCTTGTGTTTTCAGCAGAAAAATCTGTACTTGGATGGCACTGTAAAAGACAAATCACCCTCGTAGATCTTTTTATTTTTCTGAAATCAGAATGTCAATGCATTTGCAGGTCACCTGCAGAATATCCATAGATGCCTCACTTACCAATTTGTTTTCATTAATTTTAAGAGGATTGCTGTATTACCTCAGTCTGCCACTATCAGAATCACAAGGTGACCATTGCCCTTAATTAAAACATCCAGAGATTTCATTGTGAACCAAAGCCTAGAACGTATATTATGCATTCTAAACAAAAACAAACAAAAAAAGATGGTATTAGACCTTGCTGCAGCCTTTAACTGGAGAGATGTCCAGAAAATAGCGCAATAACTGCTGGAACAAACAACTTAACTGCTGTTTATGTCATTGTGAAGTATTCTTGTGTTTTAATGTTTACTATTGTTTGGAGTGTAACAGTCTTGCATTTGCACATAAGCACGAGCTGCTGTGATAGAGGATAGATCATTGCATTAACTTCAGCTTCTGCATGAACACTTACAGTGTGATTCAAGATGTATCCTAAACTTGTCTTGTAACTCTTGTGTGTTTTCTAGGTAATCGGCTGTAAAGGTTTAGATCTGATTGTATGAATGCATAAAACTGCTGCTTTTGTCACTGATACTTGTTATTTATCCCTTCTATATCCAGGGGAAGATGGGTATTTTTATAGGGATGGAGTGTATTTTTAAGAACTGTTCCATCCTTTGGGGATTAGACAGTTTTTGCTTTGCATATTATGTGCTTCTCGACAAAAGTGTGGTATATTGACTTTAAGGATTAAATTCGCGTGCATTCAAATCTTCATGGTACTGACGGAAAACTTACTGTGACTTCCGGTGACTAGTCAGATGCTACCTACTGAAACACCAGTCATCAGCTTTTTTTACCGTATTTATTAGACAAAACTGATGAATTAGTTGGGTACTCAGAAGTTTTGGAAAGACTATTATGCATAAACTTAACTGTTGTACGTAAACTTCCATTCTCCTGTGATGCTGTTAGGCTTTATACAAATATATTTGTAACGTCCAAGTATTTCAAAGCATCATGATTATCTTACTAATTCCCTAAGCTGTACTTTGGTTCTGGAGTGAAATTCAGGAAGTGAGAGCCTCCTAACTTTCCGTGGGAAGAAATGTGAAGTGCAGTAGCAGGTGCTGTTATTAACCAAATAAAATTATCAATGACAGTATTTCAAAGTGTATCTGAGAAACGGGAAAACAAAACAAAGTTGATCCTTATTGCCCCGGCAGGTAACAATGGTTGCTGTTTGAGTTGTGTTGGGTGCAGTTGCTTGGTGCCAGTGCTAAATTGGTACAACTATAAAGCCTCATTTTCACTGAGCCTCTGCTTGCTTTTTTTCTGCACAATCATGTAATCCTCTGTGTTCGGTCTTTGAGTACTACATGTGTATTTTTCAGACAATTAGTTTCGAGCAATAAAGTTTGATATTATAAAACGTGCCAGTGTGATCAGTATTATGACAGCTTAAGCGTATCTAGAGAAAGGAACTCTTACTCCTCAAGTCTTGTAGGTATTTTTAAAGAGAAGTTAGATCAGTGCAGGCTCATTGGTTATGGAAATACTGAATCACTTTTTCTGTGAGAAATTGAATGTTTACATGGTTAAACACTTGGAATGAAGTTAAGTTCCTTTTTTCTTTAATTGGGATTTGTATCTTTACTTAAACGGTGTCAAGGTTGGGAATGTTACAACCCAAAGTGCTGGTTTTGGTACCTGTTGTCACTGGAAAGGTGGGGTATCAGCACAACTGAGGGCTGTAGCAGAATTTTTTGTTGTTGTTAGGCCATGTTAAATGTATATTAGAAGTACGTTCAGTAAGTTGAGATTTAAGATGGTCGTTCCTTCTAACAGGGTTGCTGTCTGTTCTGTAGCAGGGATCACAGTCCATTAATGGTAGCTGCCGAGTGAGTCCTGACTGGAGAGCACCTTGTGCAAGGGTGGGAGTCTCAGCCAGGTTTGACTTCACCCCCAAGGAGGTGCACTAGGAATGCAGTGAGTGTAAGGTGCTGGTGTCTGTACGGTTCATTTCTGGCTGTCAGCTTTCAGTGGTGAGGGCCTGGTTTGAGCAAAGTCACCTCAGCTTTAGTGGTATGGTGTAGGAAACTTACAGCCTTTATTGTCTTGTCAGTGATGCTACAGTCTGAGAACAAGACTGACTTCAACTGTGGAAAGTGTAGCATTTTTATTAGACTGAGTTTGTTACTTCTTAGTGAAGATTTAGCAAGTAAATGATTTATGGGAGGGTTAAGGCTGCTACATCTTTACTTGCTTACTGACAAAATGCAGCACAGTTTTGACAGGGTGGCAGAGCTGGATAAAATACTGACAGGTCCAGGGCCCTGTAAGAAGATGACCTGCTCTGGGAATTGGGTGTGTGTCTCTCTCTATATTTATCTAGGCAGAAAGAGAGAAGCAGGATTTGGCCTAATTGTATGTAATATCCTGTCCCTGGAAGCGTTCAAGACCAGGTTCGATGGGCCTCTGAGCAACCTGGTCCAGTGGAAGGTGTCGCTGCCCCTGGCAGAGGGGTGGTTATGAAATGATCCTTAAGCTCCCTTCCAACACAAACCCTTCTGGGCTTTTATGCTAATGACATTTCATTCCAATTAGTATGATGAAATAATCTGGAAACATTGCAACTCCTCTGTTGTACAGAGATTTATTACCTGGATGTTACAGAAGTGATGTTACTGACGCATTTAATAAGCAAAAGTAGTTTCTGCAAAGTCTCTCAGGAGTTAAGGTGACCCCCTCTCTTGGCCTGCAGTGTCCTCATGGCCAGCAGCTTCCTGGCTCCCCTCCCTGGCCGCTGGGCCGATGCCATCCACGCCCTCGGCGCCACACGCTGCCGCTGCTGCTGTGATCTCGCTGGCAGCGGGTGCTGCCGCCGCAGAGCTGCCGTTGGCGTATTCCACCCTCTCAAAGAAGATCAGTAACTCACAGTGCCTGGTCTGAGGGAACAGATCCACAGCCATGGCTCGCACGGGGCGGAAAGAGGCTCCTTTCACCCTGTTGGAAGGGGCCCGGCACAGGCTTGATGGGAAAGGGAAAGAAGGGCAGGAAGAACTGTGTGAATATTTTAGTACGCTGCTCATCACTGCTATTCTCAGAGAGGTTTTTCTTCCCCAAGCCTCAATTCCATGATAGGGTTATTCACTACCCCTGCTATTTCCATTATAACTTGTGTATTGGGCATTACCATTCCAAGCCAGCTGCAGCAGCTCCCAGCTGTTTCTGGTGAAAGGTAAGCCTCAAGGAACATGGCTTACAAAATAAAATCCAGCAACGGTCCCCCCTCCTCAAAAACCACATCTTTTTCTTACTGCATTTAGTAAATCAACTTAATGCAAGAAACACTCACTCCACAAAGTTATTCATTGCAGCTCTGGGATTGCAGGAGACATAGATGAGCTTCTTCAGATGTTCAGCTCTTCTAAGGGCAAGAATTACCTTGGAATCTAGGTGATCAAAACCACAACAGCTGTTGACTGGTTGTGTGTGTAGCAAAAGCCTCACAGAAAAATGCCAGGTTATACTCCAGCACGAACAAAGCTGCTGCAATGTTGCGTCAAGCTACATTCAGTGTTGCTGAAGCCTCCACTTAATTTATCCCAATGGTGTTTTCTTCAGTTTCCCACCCAGCCCCCATCACGAGAACAGACTTAAACCCTAACTGGTGAACTTACGCAGCCCTGCTCGTGGCGGATCTACAATCGTGATCAGGTTCTGAGGAGCTAAAACGTTCATTAGAGAAGGAACAATATCTTCTGCCTTCCCACAATAAAATTCAATATTATTCAGTTCTATAAGAAAAAAAAAGGTGTTATCAGAGTACTTGTCTAGTCAAAGCAGCTTTCTGTTCTTCACCTTGGAGATTAAGTTCTGATGCCTCAGAAACTACAAGTTGTTTAGTCTACCCTGAAATCTGTAATTTAAACAATCCCTGTTAACTTAAGATCATTCAAAGAACAGTAATTTGAGCATCTTCCAGTATTGAGACTAAAGCAAAAGCCCACAAACTCCAGCTATGGGAATGTTTTCTTTAGGAGGGTAGCTGTGGTTTCATCTCATTTTTACCCTGAAATAAATGTTTTACTTTTCAATTTAAAAAAACCTGTTCAACTGGAAAATTGATCTCATAGGCTAACAAGGTATTTGTTTTCAAGAGCGATTAAGTGCTTAAACTGGACAAGATCACTATCAACAACATGTAATTCCAGGCTGCTTAGATAAGGTAAAGAACAACTGGCTGTACAACTATTCCTTAACAAACAAAGGCCTTAGCATTTCACCTTAACTCACCATTAATCTGAGCATTTGCTTTGGCATCCTGCACAGCTTCTTGGCACAGCTCAATTCCAATTACCTTCTTCACTCTCTGTAGAATCAAAGGAAAAAGATCCCTCTGTGATATGTATATGTGAATTTAACCATTTTTCACAGCATCAGCAATTACCAGGGACTTTGACTCCTACCTAGGCTGCTCAGCACAAGGGTGAGCTTTCATAATGATGCGGTAAAGCAGCTGCAGGCAGTTCAATTACAAATTAATTTAAAAAATTAAGATATAATCTGTTGCATTTCACATACATTAGGTATTTTCTTTCCTTGTAGCCACAGTTTAAAATAGATAAAAAGGAGCTTCTGTCCAGGAAGAGAAATTGCCAACCTTTGCTAAAGAAATCCCAATGGTTCCTGTCCCACAGCAGACGTCCAGCACAGTGCTCTCTTGGCTCAGCTGTGCCCACTCCCCGATGGCAGTGTACAGAACTTCTGCAGCTTGTGTGTTCACCTGGGAAATGAAGTTTCCAATAGATCTACTTCTTCATAAATAGTAAATACATTTTAATGAGTCTTAGTAAAGCATGTTTTCTTGTTTCTAAAAAACAAATCATTTTAAGTTAAAAACACATTTTAAAGTGTTGGAAGGGCAGAAATAAGTTTTGGGAAAGCAAACAAAATTAGTAATACAAGACTCCTGAACTGTATTATTGCATGTTCAGTGTTACAAAAGGCTGCCATGAAACAAGAGCAAAATGATAATGAACTAGTAAATAGAAAAAGTTGTCTTCAGTGTGCTCCCATCAAGCTTACAGTCATTCACTGCTTTTACAGCCAAACATAATACTTACTGGTATTTAATCACACCAAATATATAAAAGGTTTAATCTCTAGGTAAGTAACATCTTGTTCCACAGCATTAGTCAAGCTCAAGAGCATTCATGCAAATCCAGTTAAATGAGCAGCTTCACATCATCCTTACTTGAAAAAATGCATGAGGAGAAATTCTAAATTTTAGGCCAAGGAGTTCTTCATATATGTACTTATCACCAGCCACATGCTCCAAAGGCAAGTCTTCTAGATTGGGAGATTTCCTGGGGGTGGGGGAGGAATGGGGAGACAAAACAGAGAGGGGGAAACAAAACCAAAAAAAGAAGACAATCGTGTTTGTTACAATCTTCACCAAAGCTGTGGTCATCATGAAATTGTAGTGCTACACTCTAATCAGTAACATTTATCAGCTGCTCTTAGAGACTCTCCTTGGCCATTAATGTCTCAGAGTGCCATCTCTAGATCTTCACCATCTCTAGATGAAGATGGTGTGAGCCTTGTGCTCTATGGAGGATGGGGAGATTGAAAAATTCACATAAATAGGGAAGAAAGGCAAAAGTTCCTTGATAGTAATAAACATTTGTCTACTGCAGTAAACACTTCTAGAGCTTGACAGCCAGCAACGGCCAGGGGGTTCACCCACTGAAACTCTAGCTGCCTTTATCCAGAGAATGGGAAATTTCAGGAGTCTCTCGTGGAAAAGGTGAGTAACTTCAACAAATTAGTAAAACTGCTGCTACTTCTATGAAGTAGACAAAACAAGGCTATGAAAGTGCAAACTGCTTTTTTACAAACTCCAAAAACCCAGCCACCGCTAAAATCTGCCAAAGCAAAGTCAATGCCCTCACCTCTGTCCTTCCTCCACAAAGTACAGAGAAGTAACACCACTGCTCTTTCCCATCCCTTCTGTGAAGTATTTTGCCAGAGAGGTTTTCAGGTCAGCTAGCTCTTCTTTACTCAATTTCTAAAGGTTTCATTTGAAAAAGGGAAAATAATCATTTTAGTGACTTCAAGATATGATTTAGTGTATGCTTTGTTCATTTCCATGTATCAGATTAGTCTAAACAGAATCAGAGTGGTGATGCAAGGTAAACTACCTCAAGTAATTCCTCTATTTCTCTTTTGCATGCACAATTCACAAAATCAAATTTAAGTAGTTCTAAAGCTGTGCGTCTGGGCTGCACATTACATATCCAGTGAAATACCTGAGGATTGAAATAAGCAATTGCCATGATGTGGCCGCTCCGGCTGGTCCGGACCGTGAGCTGTTTCCAGTGACCTTCGTAGGTTTCGGGGCTGTACACCGAGTAAGGAGTTGACCTGTAATTCACAGAAGCCCGGTTACTTATACAGAGAATTTCTTTTTTTTTGGTGTAAGATTAAACAGTTTATTGAATCAAAAGAAGGTCACTATGCGAAGTGATGGAAAAAATGCTAAGTACAAACAGAAGGTACATTGATTTGTCAGGAAAAGAATGACTTCCACATCTCAAAGAAGAAAGACTGATGGACAGTATCTCCTAAAGCAAAATAATCTGTCCCTCCTCCTCACAATCCTCTTACCTGTTTTAACCCATGCAAAATTACAGAGGCAAGGGGCAGCTTCTCACTGCATTCAGAGAGTGACATAACTTTTCATAATGCTTTCATTAGCTTCTCTGCTTCATACCAAGTTCAAGTCTTCCATCTTCATGATTCTTCTGAGGTTTCCATTTGAGGATTTAACTGCTTTTTAATGAAAGTGTCCCTTTTTCTAAAAAAAGTACTCTTGCTTAAATATGCAACTTTTGGTTTCTTCCTTGCTGTAGGATGATTCTTCTCCTCATCCAAGGAAGCAATGGACCTTGGTTATTCAATTCCTCCTTTCAGCAGTGTTTTTCTGAGTACTTCTTTACAGTTAGTGGGAGAAGCTCCTGAGTAACAGACTTTTTCCTGTAGACTTACACATCCCACTGCTTGCAATAAAGCTGTGTTCAGCTGGTACCTGTCCCCCCATCTCTGAGCAGCTGAGCAGAAGCAAGGCAAAAACACCCCATGATCCAGGCACGAGGTGGAAACAAAGAATCGCTAAAATTTGCGACTGGTATATCTTAGATCTTAAAGCTCAGAACAAACACTAATTAAATTTATAGAAATTTTTGATTAAGATATCAAAACCTTTATGGATAACTCATTTTACTTATGCTCACCTTATGTAGTCTTGGAAAGCTTTTACTACTTTTTTGGCAATAGCAGGAATGTGAATAGTATCAAATGGCTCCACTACAGCACATGTACCACCCTTATATTTGCCAAGACGACAACCCACAGTTTTGTCTTCTTGATTTACACCAATCCCAATCAAGAACTCACATTTGTTGCGATATTCAGTCTAGATTTAAAATAAAGTTATGTAAGATATTTACACAGCATTTACTTGTACATGCCAAGTTTCTCCTGAAACAAATCTCATGTGGTTAAATGCATTTGAAAATGGACACAGGACATTTAGCTCATATGGAAGATACTCATGGATTTTCATGTATGCGAACTAACAGTAATAATAAAAAAGTATTAGGAAATCTTGTTATTTAAAAAGCAAAATAGTGCCTCTGTTGAGGAATGTATTAGCTTACAACATAGGCTTGCAAGGACAGCATATTCATTTTAAAGTTACAATATCCAGTTATCAATTTTTCTGCTTCCTGTAAATATTTCCACACTATTTACATGAAAGGCAACAACATCTAAAGTTCATCATTTATTACACGATGAAGTCGAATACTCAGTTTGGCCACCATCTCTCAATACCAACTAACGAACACAACCCTCAGCTCATTCACCCTGTTCCACACTTTACCTGAGATTGCATTACCTGTAAGGGTGATGCTTTCACTCCCTCCACTGGGCAACATAATTTATTAAACTTCTGCTTCTGCAGGAACAACCAGGGTAACAAAGCTCTGTTGTTATTTCCTATTTCCCTGCCCAAATCAGAAACAAAAAGTGTAAAGCACACATTTAGAAAAATTGAGGTCAAGAGTTGCACAAGACTTCTTTTTTGTATAGGGCACAAAAAAGAATCAGGTTATCACACGGAAGAGTGTTTCTTCCAGAATTTTTTAACAGGCAAACCCTCTCCAACTTTGTAAGAGCTGTAACCTGAAAAAATAAGGGTTAAATGTAGTTACAATGGTTATGTACTGGCTTTATCAACGTACCCATGCATGATAAAGAATGCCAGTTTTATCCAAGGCAAGAGACAGAAGTGATACTTTGATCTCCAAAGATCAGGCATAAAATTTTGAGGGGATTTTAAAAGAGAAGATCTTAGTAGTAATTTGCCACCTCTACAGGTCTACACCATGTGACAATGCCATTTTTTTAAGGGTACAAACATCCTTCTGCTTATGGAACAACAGACTTTAAAACCAATTCCTCTGCATTAAGCAATCTTTTGAACGTGACCAAGGACATCAACAGCAAGTTTTGTCAGATGGAACAGCTTTTAGGCCGTAGCATCGCAGACCATTTTGTAATTACTTTGACTGGGGATCCGAGTTTTAACCTACCTCTAACTCACTTCAGTTTAGAGGTTCGGTTTGTCAAATGGTGTGAATTTAGCTATATCCCATCATAAGGCCAAGTCTCGTACACATTACGTTACAAACAGGAATTACTTTGTCAGCTTCTGCAGCACTTGCTCGCACTCCTGCTTCTTCTGGGCCAGCTGCTCCTCGTAGGGCACGTTCCACAGCGGGGTCACCACATCCGCGATCCGCTTGCTCAGAGGCTCCTCTCCGGAGGGAGCCGGACGCTTCGCCTCTCCCTGCTCCGAATCCTCTTCTTGCTTCCTTTTCTTGGCGATGGGGTCGGCTTTGGGCTTGGCCAGGCGCACGCTGAGGTGGCGGCTCTTCCAGAGCGCGCCGTGCAGCACCCGCATGGCCTTGTCCCGCTCCTCCTCGCTCTTGAACGTCACGAAGGCGAACGTCTGCTTCCCGAAGAGTTTTATCTTGTGAGGATTGAGCCCGTACTTGGCAAGGAACTTTTTCACATCATTAAACCCAATGTATTTGGGCAGGTTCTGTATCTCTACTTTATAGATCTCGGAGGTGAACAAGTCCCCCTTAATGTATCTGTATACGTCGGGGCTCTCCGCGGGGTCTTCCCCGGCCTGGCTGTCCGGCTCAGCCCCATCTCCAGCCTCCGCCACGGGAGCCGTTTCGCGGTCGGGGTCGCAGCGATCGCGTTCCTCCGCCATAGTCCCGCCAGCCCCTCAGCCACCCCGCGCACCTCCCGGGGCGGAGCCGTAGCCTCGCGGACGGGCCGCTGCGAGGAGAATGGCGGCAGAGGAACGATCTGGTTGTTTTTTAAGCGCTGCCCCTCAGCGCTGCCGCTCCTCGCGCCCGGGTGCACCTGCGGCCCCTAAACATATTAAAAACGGCAGCTCACACATCACCCCTTCCCTCACGCGGGCGCCATCTTGAGCCGGGACGCGGGCGGTCGCCGCCATGGCGCGGGGGGTGACGGGAAAAGCGCCTGGGAAACGGGACAACAAAAACGCTTCTCGGGGGGCGGGAGGGGCCGCGCCGGCGGTCGGTACCGGGGGCCGATGGCAGGGCCGGTACCGGCACCGATTCCGGGGGCCCGTGGGGGGATCGGCATTGACGGGGCCGGGGCGGGCGGTGCTGTGCCCGCGCCG
>VZTA01004464.1:607610-624393 GCA_013398855.1 Mohoua ochrocephala
ACGTTGGGCCTTGCTGGGGGCTGGAGCGGCCGCGCCCGCGGGGCCGGGGGTTTGCGGCCGCTCCGGGCACGTGTGGCTCCTCGGGCCGGCCCCTCCACCCGCCTCTGCCGTTCCCCGGCATGCGGGAGCTCGAGCGACCCGGGATCTTTCGGGTGGTCCTTCTCCCCGGTTCCCTCCTTTCTTCTCCTCCCTCTTTCCGCCCCTCCCCCGGCCCCGCTGGCCGGACCCCTCGTGCCACAGCGGTTCCCCACGTGCTTTATATCGCTGCAGGGCGGGATCGTATCGTGATAACGGGATCCACGTTCTCGCATGTGGCTGCTGTGAATTGTGCATTTCTCATAGTCTGTGTAATGAATTGCTCAGGCGCAGAACGCACGATGAGTTACCAGGCGGGATGTGCTACTTACACAGGAGGATACAATGTATAAAAGTTTAGCTAACATTTCTTTTTTCCTCTTTTTCGGAAACAGATGTGTCGTAACGCCTTTCTCGGTTTTTTTTTACGTGTTGGAACACTGGGGACATAAAACTGGCGATAGTTTGTGTGACGTTGTTGATACAACTAGATTTTATTTTGCAAGATTTTTTTACCTAATTTTCCCTCGCCCCTTCTTCTTTCTTTTGTTTACTGTGTAGTAAAAATAGACTGCTTTATTTCAGTTGCTTTATGCACAAGTGGTGTATACCTGCTCTGTAAAGGACATTGTGAATAGAGCCTGTAAGAGTGGACTCTTCCATTTGTAAAGTAAAAATATTACTTAAATGTCTTCGATGTGTAGACTGTTTTTCCTTTCTGCTACTCAAGCAGCAACAAAAAAACCCAAACCCAAATCAGTTCCCTTGACCTGAGATAGCTGTTTTGTGGCTTTGTTAAACTTGCATATGAATCTCCCTCCTAGGCTTGTGTGCTGAGTGCTTCTTAGCAGTCCATATGTATGAAGTACTACAGATGTTTATCATTTACCTACTAGTCACGTAGTAAAAACCATTCTTAAGCTTAATGAATGCTCTGACAGATTCTTAAAGAGCTTAAATAGGAAGTATTCTTTTGGCCATGTACCTGTAACCTAAAGTTCCTTCAGGAGTCTTAAAGCAAGAAACCTGAATTATTTCATGAGTGCTACAGCTCTGTCTCAAAATATCTTTGACTGTGGGTGATTCTCACACATAGGACAGAATGATGAACTTGGGATGCAATGTGTCCCTTAAGCTGGGTTAGGTGGTTGCTTTGATGTTGTGTGTTGGGTTTGTTTCTAATTTTCCCATTAACAATGGGTCATTAGGCACTAAGAAATAGTAAGGTTTTAGTAGCATAAAACACATTTCATAGGAAAAATTGTTGAAGAAATTATTTTTCCATAACCAAGAGCTATTGCTCCAAGGCCAAGCCTCTGCAAAATTCATGAGTTGTAGGATTAAAACACCTAGCACTGCATGAGCACCTTTTTGTTTCTTAGTGTAACTGTACGTTGACTTGAAAGCCCTTTGTTTTCAGGTATAATGATGATGTTTCTCTACTGTTACAGGGTATTTCAGTCACTGAAACCTAGTGGCTGAAAAGTCATAAATGTTTTAAACACAGATACGAATACTTCAGGGTTTGGGTACATAGCAAGTTTGTGTTTTCTTTTTTTTCCTCCTCAGGAAGCACACGAGGAGCATGATACTTCTACTGAAAATGCGGATGATTCTAACCACGATCCTCAGTTTGAGCCCATAGTTTCCCTTCCAGAGCAAGAAATAAAAACTCTGGAAGAGGATGAGGAAGAACTCTTTAAGATGTAAGTAGAATATTTCTCTCTATTCTCTGAATGCTCATTAGGCTTAAACTTGACAGTATTTATAAGAAGCTGCATGAGTTGCAGCAATCTCTGTATGAAGGGGTAATCTGACTTGGTTGGTCTGCACTGTGATGGCAGAGATTGAGTGGGGGGTGATTGATACTGCCCCAAGAAAATGAAGTCTGGAACCATAGAAGGGAGCTGATAGTATGAACCTGGCTTTAGCATTGTTTAGCATAAACAACTTAGGTAATAATTATTGAAATTGTGATCACAGAATATGAAGCAAGTGTTTTGGGAGGAAAGAAATGAGATGTATAAGGTGTTGCTGCCATGCATCCCTGGAAAAAGGGTGATGTATAAGCTACTGAAATAATAAAAGCAACAGCTGCAGTACAGTATTGGGGCATCCGTGGCAGTTCCTGTCTGTTGTCTTCAACATAGTTTATCCTTAGATTATGCTTATTGTCAGATCAGGATAGCGTGATCTTCCTGAAGAAAAATGTAGCCTAAAGGCTTAAGAAGTGTTTTGAATTTGATCCCTGATGTGCTTGCTTTAAATAGGTTTAAAAATTTCTGCTTGTACTTAATCACAGAATGGTGTTGCTCATCTGGAAGAGAGATTTGAGTTCTCCTTATACAGATTCTGGTAATAACTAAAGTGATGGTCAGTTTCTGACAGGTAATATGGTGAACTCTGGCTATAGCAAAACCTGTTAATTAACTACCAGAATTTAAAAGGTTTGCCTACACCAAATATGTTTATCATCCCCTAAGAGTGTCCAGAATTTTAGTACAGCTATTACATAATTCCTAATATTGTCTTATTAGGGTTTAATTTATCATACCAGTTTCTAAATGTGTATATTGAAGTTGAACAGGGAATCTTATAAAAGGAATAGTTTCCTTCTTGTGTGTGGCTTTTAAAAAGAATTGTGCTGTTCCATCAGGTGTGGTGGTTTAATACATGGAGGTTAATTACATTTTTTGTTCTCCAAGGCGAGCAAAGCTCTTCCGGTTCGCATCCGAGAATGACCTTCCAGAATGGAAAGAACGAGGAACTGGTGATGTGAAACTCCTGAAACACAAGGAGAAGGGAACAATTCGCCTCCTCATGCGGAGGGATAAAACCCTAAAAATCTGTGCAAACCATTACAGTATGTTATACATTGCTATACTTATTCTTGTTTGAAAAAATAAGCTTGTAGAAATTCAGTGTGGTTGTCTCCTGCTGTTCATACAAGGCTTCAGGTCAAAAACCACGAGGGGTTATTTTTATTAATGGAAGGAAGCTGAAGGTTTTCTCCTTCAGAGTCTGATAGTGCTCTAAGACTAACTAAAGTCATTTTAAAATTTAGCTGTGACAGACAGGCATTATGTGATTGCTTCCAGTGTGTGTGGTTTATTTTAATGATTAATAGAGTATAGAATATGTAGGCCTTAATACTGTTTGGAATAAGAATTTAATGTGTGCTGCCTTGCTTTTGTAAAAGAGTGAGAAAAAACATGATGTAATAATTTACTACTTGGAGCCAAATGTTTGAATTGCTAGAACCAATCCCTTAACCATCAGAAAACAGAGACTGAGGTGCTAAGCTAATCTGAGTCTGCCTTTCTCTGCTTGTGAAATAAACTGAAATGAATGTCTTATATTGGGCTGACTCATTCAAAAAAGAAGCCTCTTTGAATAAAAAAAACCATGAAAGAGCAAGACAGACTTGAGAGTCAGCATAACTTGCAACAAGTAGACTAATATGGTGATACTTGGCTTGCTTTGGTGATACTCAGATTTTTATATGAGGAGTATATAGTGTTCTGTGGAGTTAAACTACATTTAGATAACTTGGAATAAGAAGTAGCTTAATGCAAACCTCAGTAATGCTCGTTTTCTTGGGTAGATCCCTTAAGAAATCAAACTGTACAGAGGACACAGGTGATCAGTAAATGAAATGGCAGATATGAAAGCAGTGTCGTCACCAACCAGCAGGAATAAACCTTTTGTTTAGGGAAATAAATGTTGCACATATGCAAAACAGAATTGGTGAATTTGTAGTATTCGCGTCAAAAGTTGTTTAGGTTTTTTTTCGTGGAAAAGCTGCTCTCCATATAGATTTGTTTATGGAATTTATGCTGACTCACAGTCAGACAAAAGGACTCTCTTCATTTTTGCAAAGCATTAAATGGAGCAAAATGTATTTTGGTCTCTAGATTTTAAAAATGCAGGGAAGGGAGTAGACTCTTCAGATTTCTCCTGAACTAGACAGGACCCAGAAAAAAAGCCCTGCTTATGCTTTGCATGTCTGTAATGTACAAAGTCTTAAGGTACCGTGAGAAGTAACATTTCAGCTTCTCCAGTCAGTCAGGTGAGGTAATTGTAGTGTCTTGGAGGGAAAGGGCCCCATTTACTGGAAGGGAGCAAACAGATTGAAAATACACTGTGTACACTTTGCAGCCCTGCAGAATTCTGTAATATCTTGTCGTACAGTTTTAAACTGACGGGAGAGATAATTAACCTGATGACTAATTGAATAGTGTTTTTTAAAATTAATGTTGGTAGTAGTTTCAGCGTGCAAAAGGAGAATGAGTGTTGTTTGTCTGTCTGGATGCCTTTTCCTCCCAAATCATTTGCCTGTACTTCACAGCTGTGCTCAGTGATTGCATCTCTTCGTATCACAGTCATCTGTTTTAAACAAAAATTGAATTCAATGCTTTTTCCTAACACTAGTGAATCCAGCATCCTCTCACACAGTAATGGTCTTGCATCGTTCTATTTCACAGTGTAAGGAAAAATAGGGATGGGCACCACTGTCTTGTATTTATCCCACAGTAATTCTGTGTCAAGTGCTTTACGTAACCATCGCAGCCCGTTGTCACTGAGATTTGCGGAGGCTGGTGTGGAAAACATTTATTATTGTGCTCTGTACATCTTTTAATGCTTTCCTTTCAGTCACACCCTTAATGGAGCTGAAGCCTAACGCTGGGAGCGACAGGGCATGGGTCTGGAACACACATGCTGACTTTGCAGATGAAAGCCCCAAGCCCGAACTTCTGGCAATCCGATTTCTAAACGCAGAGAGTGAGTGGACTGGCACTGAACTTGCACTGATTGTAAACTGTTGTGTTACCCTGCTTGTCTGAACGCTGCTCTAAACCATTGTTGGAGACGTGCTGTATCTCACCCCTGCATGGCAGTGTTAGCTAATTAATTCTTTATCTGAGAGAAGTCTGTTAATCACTTAACCATATCTGTTGACAAACAGTGTAGTAATTAGGTCTGCAGTAATATTTGTACAGTTTCTGCCCTAGGCCCTTTTTTAACCTAAGCCATTTCATGTAAGTGCAATGCCAATTAGAATAAAACTAAAGGCAGTTAAGAGACTCACATGCAGCTTACTTGCATTTAATTCAGGTGCTCAGTTGTAGTTAAGATTAGATTTTTGCATCAGAAACAAGGAAATCCTGACCTGATATTTCTGGTCTGTCTGCATTAGCAGAACATCTGGGTTGGTTTTTTTTTTTTTAATGAAGTATGTAGTATCTTCTTTGTTTTGATTAAATGGAACCCTCAGTGAAAAGGTCTAGTCAGGCCCATCATACTAGTTGGTGGGTTTTTCTGGAGTGGCTACACTGAGTACCAGAACAATGACTCTAGTAATGGATCAGCTGGGATTAAATCAAAGAAGTGTTTGTGGGCAGAGGGGGTTTATGTTTTGTTTTGTTGCTGGTTTGAGGTTGGGGGTTTTTTTTAAGAAGCAAAATGAAAAAGTGTTGCATTTCTTGCTTTACAATTTGCTACACAAGTTGAGTGTGTTAGCCTCCTTTTCTCCCTATATACTAGGTGGATCATAAAAGGGTTGTTATATTTTAAAATTTGATGGATTTGACTACATCAGGAAAGAACTTAGTATAGCTTGCCTTTTTCCTTTGCCTTAAGTCTCCAATGTCATATTTAGCCAAACAAACCTTTCTGGTCCACCTGCTTAGTGCTTGCTTCATGATCAAGTAGGAATCAAAGGGTAACTATTTGCTCATCTGTGAAAAGTCTTTCCCTCTTTCTGGTAGAGGCTGTTCAGCTTATTGAATGTTCTGCCTTGAAGGAGTAGCCCTTTCTTCCTGTTTGCCCTTTGCAGTGCTGACTAAGCAGATGACAGGTGAACAGACTAAAGTTTGTCCTTCAGGTGTCTCTCCTGTTTGAGATGCTTGAAAAGGAATCGATACAAACACTTCCTGGACCAGTTACTAAGCGCCTTCAGAATTCCTGTGGGGCAACAGTGACCTCCTGTGGTCAGCCAGACCAGCCTGGGATACACCAGGCTAGTACCACCTTGGTCGTTCTGCTGTCAGGAAGCTCCTTGCCCAGTCTCACTTTGCTTGTATTGCTTGTGTAGAAACACTACTGGGATTTGATCAGCTGCTTGGAATGGTTGTTGAATCGAGTGGTGGCTTAGACCAGAACGTAATGAAGATTATGCATTGTTGGCTCATGTAGTGAGGAACAGCCCTTGGGTACAGAGTCTGAATGCTGTGCTGGTGAAACAGGCATTATCTTCCTTTGCTGATGCTAAGAACCCCAGTTATGGTCAGGTTGTGGAAAACTCTTAGGGTATAACGTAGCTGGCAAGGATAGCAGTTCAAAGCTAATCTTCAGTCTTTTGCATACAGATAGTTGTATTAACAGTCTCTGACATCATATTCCTATTCCTTTAGGCTACAGACAGCTGGGAGTTGCAATAACTACAAAACAGCTCCTGCTGGCATTACATTTTGAATATTTTGCAAAATAAGCTGCTTTAGTAAACTTGCTGAAGAAGATAAATTGCTTTTGCACAAAGATGTGATTGAAGAATTTTGCATCTTGTATGATTTACTAGATTACTTCGTAAGTCCCTACAAATTTTGTTTACACAAAGCTTCTCCTGGGGTATCTTTCTTCAAGATTAGAAGTATTCAATGTTGCGAGGCAGTAAAAGTAATGAAAAAAATATTTTATCTTTACTGAAACAGATGCACAGAAATTCAAGGCAAAATTTGAAGAATGCAGGAACGAAGTAGGCAAGAAAGCAAAGAAAGGTAAGGCAGTCTCAGTGTAACTCAGTGCACATTTCTGAGCTGTGTGAGTGGTTACAGTAGCCGGGAGTGTGGTGTTCCAGCAGACTCACTCTGTGCTGAACTGCAGCCTTCAGTTCAGGTGCTTTTCTGTCTGCGAGAGTAAGAACTCACAGGAGCGACAATGGCCTTCTTTGCTGTAGAAGGCTGTTACAGTTGCTGTTGGGACATCGCTGCTTTGGAAAGGCTGCCAAGGAAGTATTTGTAGCTTATAGTACACAAATGAACTGTGAACACTGCAGCCACAGTGCTCTTTCTTCCTTCCAGGTCCCTTTCCCAAATTTCACAAATGTATAATCATGCAAGTGTAATATTTAATGGTTTCTATAGCTGTTAATGCGTACAAAGTTGTTCACAAGTCTCTGATAGGTTATTGCACCTCCCTTTAGAATTGCCTGTGTGACAAGGTATCTCACCATGTAAATATAATAAACATTTCCATCTTTCTTAAGAACAGACTACCCGTGGTCTGCAGTCATTGTTCTTCAAGATACTTAGATTGGAGTTTTCCAGTCTTAAGAATTCCTATTCCCCCGTTTCAAACTGGGGAACTTGACTTTGCTTTTTTTGGTTAAGATGACAAGAAGCTAAGGACTTGTCTGGATACTTTATTGGTAGCAGCACAGCTGGCCAGACGTTACACACTGCTCAGTCCCTGTGATTAAGCCCTCATGTAGTGATTAACGTGTACGAGTGGTATTTCTTGAATTCTGACATCTGAAGTAATTACCAGAGGAAAAGAAATGGAATGAGTCACTCCAGTGGTCAGTGAAGAATATCTTTATTTTTGTCCAATACCAGCTGTTTCTCCCCACCCCCCTTACCCTCTGTCTCTACTCTTTCTAACAGGAAAATCCATTACTGTCTGTATGTAACATTTTTCCTAACCAATCTTTTAGCAGGCACAGACAAAAATGATAGTGCTGATAAAGTTGCTGAAAAACTAGAAGAGCTTTCTGTAAAGGAAGAGAGCAGAGAATCTGAGAAGAAAGAGACCAAGGAAAAAACTGAAGAAAAGCAATAAAATCATCTGGGCCTTGCAGTTTTTCCTTTACTTTTTTTTTTTCTTTTCCTCTTTTTTTTGGGTTTTTTTTGGTTGGTTATTTTTTTTTTAATTTTTACAAGGGACTTTATATGGAACTGAATTCAACATTCACATTGTTTTTTCTAAGCTTTTGCCCTTTGGAAGGTGTCTTCAGAAAAATTCATTCCCCAGTCATGAAAATGTACTGTGCTAACTTTCTTTTCCATAGTGGAAACACTTATTTATAGTCATCCAAAAGAGTGAATAAAACAAACTTGAAAACAGCATCAGGGGACAGAACTGAGTTTTCTGTATACTGTAAAGGCTTATGAATACACTTGTTTAATTGAGCTACATATCATCATTCCTGTGGATTAAGTAGGTTAACAGACTTTGTCAGCAGGGAAGATTAGGATTGCATTTGCATTTCTTGTACGGCTTCTAAACTGTAATGTAACAGACCTTTCACACCTGCTGCTGTGTGTACCTGAGCAGGGAATGTGCCTGTGCTTCTTGAAACACAGCAGACTTCTGGAATCAGGCAATAAGAGCATTTCTGGCACACTGTCGATGATGATCCATCAGACAGTGAAAATAAAGGTGGGGGACAAAACGTGTTATGTCAGATTTGAGAAGCATTTCCCTTTTACAAAACAAAATCTGTGCTTCCCCCCCACCCCAAATTTGTCAATAGTACAAAGGCTTGATTCCAGCAGGCAGTTCCTGCTGTTGTCCCAGATCTTCCATGGCGTGCTGCTTGCTGACTGAAGGCAGCAGCAGCAGCCTGTTGTGCTGAGGTGTATGCAAAGGAATCCGAGCTGTTTGAGTACCTTCCTGTGAGATTCCCCTTGCCAGCATATTGTTGTAGTCTCGAGAATGTATAGGTCTAAAATGTATACGCTTTTTTCCCAGGGCTTTGGAGCTCATATTGTTTATACAAACTGGAGGAGTTTTGAACTTCTCAGATGCTTGGTAGGGAGGTTGTCCCTCTTGGAGAGCAGCAGTCTGGAATTCACTTTGGAACAGTTAATT
Source organism: Mohoua ochrocephala (assembly GCA_013398855.1). Lineage (NCBI taxonomy): Eukaryota > Metazoa > Chordata > Aves > Passeriformes > Acanthizidae > Mohoua > Mohoua ochrocephala. Next base: position 616,554 of record VZTA01004464.1, read on the forward strand.
ATGGTGCACGTGCTTAATGAGGGACACCCTCCTTGCCAGAATGGGCAAATTGGTCAAATCTCTTCCCTGCAAATGTTTTTAGTTTATCCAATTTCAAATTAGTGCTAGAGAGTAAGAAAATAAACTATAGTAAGCAATAAAATCAACACAATTAAGTCTGATAGATAAACTGAGTTTTGTTGTTAAACACTAATACAAGGATTGTGTTAGGATAGAGATGAAATTTTATAGTAGTTTCCAAAGTAATTATGAAAACTGGACAAGACTTGCTAAACTGTAAGACTGAACGATGTTAACATGGGATAGCGAGACCTTTTTGTCTTCATAAAGAGGCTTTTAACTCAGTCAGGTTCTGCAGTCTACCTGAGGAAAATATATTTTTTAAAAAAAAAATCACGTCTTTCTTCTTAGCACTGCCTTTTGATGCTACAGTGAACGAGTCTTAAATCTGGAACTGTAATTAAGGTACTCACTTCATTCAAACAAAATAATTCCTTTGGTGTTTTGCACGTTCCCCTTCAACTACAGCAGATATCAAGAGTCTGTTAATTAACAAAGATGGTTGAAAGGCAAAATAAAATGCTCTTTAGTGTTTCTGGTTTGGAAATAACAAGACAAAGCTATTTTGAAGTATTTAACATTTGAATGTAAAAGCCAAATCTTTATCCATGAGTCATTGTAAATGATCTGATAATGTCAAACTGTGTCTAAATTGATAGAAATTACTTAAAAATTTCAAAATAAACTTAAATTTTCATTTAAAGGATTTGCTTTTTATTTTGAGAACTCTTTACTGGGAATGCATTTTTAGTCTGCAGGGGCAAAGTGATGAAGGCAGCAAAATGGGTGAGTTGCATTTCGCTGTCAGACATTGTACAGAAGAGGCGGGGCAGCACCTGAATGGCTTAATTTGTCTTAATATTAGTTACTGATGACTCCTGCTTAATGTTATTACCCTGCCTTCCCCTCTTACTTCAGCATCCTTAAATGACTTCAAGACATTTCCATTCCTGTTTAGGTTAACTGATCTGTGTTTACAGTTCATGGATTGCAAGCATCCTTGCAAGTCTGCAGTCTCAAAGAGCAAAGTTAAGAGAGACCACTCAGTAAAATCGCCCTTCTGGGTAACATTTGGCTGAAGAATGTTTTAGTCCTCTAAACTAAAGGATGGTCAGTCAATGTTCTGGTCACTTTAGCTGTTCTACACATTAAAAAGCAGTAAGTATTTTTAAAATTACCTCGGTGAAACAAGACTTTTTTTCCTGTGCAAGTCATTCTACTGATTAAACTTTCCTATAGGTAAAGTAGGCTGCCAAGTGAAGATTTTTAAAAAGTTTTATTCCATGTTTGATAAAGAAGGAAAATGCAATAGGGTTAGTAAAGCATTGTTGGGTGCTAAAGTCTGCAATTTGTACAAATTTTCTGCTTGCTTCAGGTTTAGAAAGATGCTATACAGCCAGGCTTGGTGAGCCAGCCTTTGGTGGTACTAATGGTTTTGTCTGTATATGCTGAATGGATGAATGTCTGAGGACTCCTGAGTGATGAATTCAATTTAGAAATTGTTAATTTTTGACAAGCATCAAAATAATATCTTCTTAACAGGTAGTTCAGGTCTTAAAGAAGTCTACTTATTATAGAAATGAATTCAAAATAGTTCTCTCTAGATCCCATGTTAATTATTTTGAAGACTACACTAATCTGTTGGGTTTTTTTTTTCTCCAGGAGTAAGTTTGTATTAGTGATACTAAATCTCTCATTCACAAATTGCAAACACTCCCAATTTGTTGTTTTAACACTAAATGTCGATTTTTTTTTTTCCCCCCTGTGTAATAAGGTAGCTTGTATCAAACACAAGTTCAGTGATACCAAGAACTCAGAAAATTAAAGTTCTTCTCAACACTATGCAGATAGGAGAATGTTGTAAATTCTTAACTTTGATGCAACGTGCTCAAGGAGTACCTGTACGAAAAGGGAAAAAATACGAGTCTGAGTAGTTCTTCGGATTTTGTTGCTAAGTGTTGTTACCACTTTGAGAGTGCTGTGTCCTCTGGTGGATGCTGTGTGTGGATCACAGTGAGTTGTGCTGAACTCTGACATCCCTCAGCAATGCTGGGCCTTGTGCTGCTCCATCTCAGTGCATTCCTTCACATAATTCAGTGAAAAACGTTAATGTTACTAGAAACTTTTCTCTAAAGAAAAGACTCCGAATCAGAGTTCAGAAAACTCAGCTTGACCCCTTAGTGATATTAAATTGCACCTATTTGTGTAGAAATGGAGACAATGGTGGAGATTGCATTATAAACTGCCCTACTGGGTTTTGATCTGTACAAATTGCCATTGGCTTTCAGTGCCAAGTCCTTAAACAGTGGGTGGTTATTTAAACAACCCTAAACCTCTCCAGTTAACTTCCCATTGCTGTCTTTATTTATGCCCTCCTGTTCCCAGGGCACCCATCTGTCCTGGCTGCTCCAGGTTGTTTCTAGCAAGCTGCATTTTCTGAGGTGTCCATGGCAAGCCAATGTCTTAATTTTTGTCAATTAGCCAAACTAATTTCAAAGTGGTTTTTTGACACATTTCAAAGTGTTTACACATGACACATGCTGAGGTCATGTGTAAACTTACACTAGTTCAGTGAAGTGAGGTGTGTATAAAGGATTTGATTTGATTTTATGATGGTTTATTTAGGATCTATTTTAAAGGTCTTCCTAATTAGATTTAGCTAGAATTACTCTTTAAAATAGAAAGAAGAGGAATTACCAGTTTTTTACCAACCTTAACTAAATCTTTGACAATGTATCATTTTCAGAGTAAGGAGCTAAGGAAAACTTAACTGCAACAGATCAGAATTATTTTGCTTGATGAAGAAAAGTTTGAAGTAATCAGCTGTAGAATGGATTCTACACGTAAGTGATTTCTCAGACTCTAGTTCGTGTGAAAACAAGGTGCTTCTCAAATAAGCAGCTTGAGCAAGTAAGAATAAGGAAATAAATTGTGAGGCTGTGAAAACAAGCACAGGAGCAAAAATCTTCCTCATATTTAAGAGCTGAGTAGTGTTAGTATCTACAGCTATGCATTAGATTTATGCCCACTGTATTTTTATAATATGCACATTTAAGTATGGAGTATCTTTGTCCACTTAAGTCACATTAGACACCAACCACTGACTTAAGACCCGTTCATATTTGAAAGACTTGTCAAACTAGTTTGCTATAGTCTCCTAGTGAAAATGCAACCTACATCAGATCCATAAATAAATTACACTTGTAGAAATATTTTTTTATGAAGTATTAATGGTGCAGGTAATGTTTGTGGGGTGTATTTTCTGTTGCACCAATATAATGTTCTAAGTACAAAGAAGGTGCTGGCACAAATCTGGATTAGATGTTATGCACAGCAAACTTCTTTTGTGGAAGGTGTCTGACTGCTGCAAGTGTTTCACCAACTTTACAGTCTTAAACATGTTTCCAACTTTCAAGCTGGAAAAGTCCAGCTCGTTGTTTAACAGTCTTGACTACAAATTTACATCAGCTGATTCACTGTATTGTAGATATGAACTGTTGTATCAAGATGTGCAATTTACTTATGACCTAACAGAGAAGCTAATGGTGTCAGGAGCTCTTGCCTGTTCATGTTGTGCTGGCTGTCCTCATTTCAAGTGGTTTAAAGTTCATCATTTTCTAATGCTGTTTTTCCATAAAAGCAATTATGACTATTGTAAACATTAGCAAAGATGGATTGGACATTAAAATGACTGAATATTTTGTATGTTTGGAGGATCTTTCTCAGGACTATTCTAACAGGTATAATTAAAGTTAACATTGCTTCATGTAAATAGTGCTTATCAGTTTTAACATCTTGTTTGCTGGTTTATGAACACTGTTGGCTCGCAGAGTTTCAGCAGCAGCATCTAGAGTGATATTTCATTCTAGAGAAGGAGAATTGCACTTAACCATCCTGTTTAAGACCATTAGTTAGCGAATCTTTACAACTGGAGGCCTACCTCATTCTGATGTGAGTAGTTTTTTGTGGGGATCATTTAGGAATCAGTCTGCAGAGTTACCAAAGTCTCTAAATGGAACTTGACATGCCCCCTCACTGCTGTTGGGAAACACACCGGTTCTGTTCTGAGCAAATGCCATCCCATGAAAAATATCTATTGGAATCATCTAGAAAATTTTGTGGTATATCTGTTAACACTACTGAAAAGTCATTATAAGGCAATAATTTCTTGATTTATTTGGTAAGAAATGAACAACTAAATGAAAATTGTTGTATCAAAGTTCCAGTGGGTAACTTACTAGGCTTGGCTTGTACCTAGAACTGTCTGACCCTTGCTTGGACTTTTTGGCAGCACTGTGCAGCACATAATGATCCAGATGTCTCTGTTCTGAGCACTGTAAATTTGAGGGGAAAAACAGCTTTTACTAAACAACGAATTGGTGACCCTTGAGGGTTCTCCCAGTGACCCTGAACAGTTTGCAGGTCACCGGTACTACATGGGCTGGCAACTACATTTGTTGTAGTAAGAAAATGCAGTAAGAAAAGTATAATTATTGTGGTCACTGTTTAATGGCAACAGCAAATTACGGGCTAGGAGCTAACTTGCAAGTGACCGATAAAATATTTCAGGGATTTTCAGTACTTTCAAGTGTGCAAAATAAAAGAATTTTCTTAATCACGTAGCTAAGATTTCCAGCTAAAATTAGTGCCGTGACTTGATATGAAAATTGCATGGCTTTCAGGCTGTCTTGATTCTTGCTCTGTTGTGAGTTTCCTTTCATCTTACCAGTTCTGAGAGGGGTACCCTGCCATGTGGCTCCAACACAGCTTCTGTGGTTGGCCCTTCTTCCTTTGGGGTAAAACCTCAGAGTAAAATCTTGCAAGAAGACATGCAATTACTAGCCATGCTCTGCCAGATTATTTTTAGATTGTTCTTTGTAGCTGTGTTTGTTCTTTGTCATTAAATCTTTCCCTAACTCATGCTGCCATTGCTGTTTACCTCAGTGCTGCCAAAATCTTCTGGCACTCTCATTAGGGTAGTATGAATCCAGAAACTGCCGTCCTTGAAATAAAGGTGTTCCAGGAGAGCAATTCTGAGACATGCCTTTTCTGCTCTAGTCAAGTCCTCCTCAGACATCCTTAGTGTTTGACAGGTAAAGTCATCTGACTGCTTTAAATATACTTGGCTTGTAATAACGAGATTGAGTGTTGCTCACAGCAGTGCTTTGTGCTGGCTTGAAAACAGAGCGTTCTTGAGAACTGGAGTGTTAGTGGGAAGGAAATGAGGTGAACTGTGGGAACTGTTGGACACAAAATTACAGAAAATTATTGCTTTCTGATAGGTAATCTACAATGTGCACCAGAAAAAAGTAATCCCAAAGCCCAATTCAGCATAACGCTGTAGCCTTGTAAAATGGAGTGTCTCAGCCGTCTTTGGGAAGTGCTGGGTCTGCATGACTGCACAGCACAGGTGTCGTGATCCACGGGATGATTGTGCAGCTCAAAGCAGGCTGCCACGGTGATCTTCAAGATCAGTTCCGTTTGGAGATGCACCTCTTCTTGTTGCTATGAAAGGTACAATTCTTTGTGTCCTGATAACTCAGTTATCTTTAGTCTCCCTCTAGAGAAGTGTTGCGTGATTGGGATATTAAAAAAAAAAGCCGAAGTTGCTTGCTGCTGAGAGCCTCTCTTCAGAACAGGAATGGCTCGAAAGATTGGCCCAACAAATGGGGGCTGATGCAGTGAGACTGGATCAGCATCAGTGTGTCAGAGTGATGAAGGGAAAACCATTCTGAAGGGTGGAACGAGCAGAAGTGCTGAATCCTCCCCACTTGCAAAGCTGTCTTCGAGAAGCAGACTTTCTAGAGAGGAGAGAGTCCTTAGGGGAAAATACAATTGAAAATAATGAGGTGCAGAGGAGGCACAGTCTCCTTAAGAATAACTCCTCTATTCACATGAAGGAATGTTACTGTCCCAGAAAGGCTTCGTCTTTAAAAATAATGAAATTTAAATAAATCATCGAACTCCAGATATGTATCTTAAAATGAACTTGTGCCTATTGCTTACCAGCTCATGCTAGGAACTTGACAGGATGTTTCTGTGGCTCACCTAGAAAGGAAACTTGCAGGTCCATGCTAAAGATGCCAATATGACTCTCACTTGGGAGAGAACTTCTTTACTATTTTTCAAGACAAAAGAAATGCATTTGAGTAATTCTCATACTAGCCATTACAGGATGCTGACCAAACTTCATAAACAGTCTATAATACTGCTTAGGATAACATTTTCCAGATTAAAATTAAAATATCACTGGAAAATTAGTCAGAATTCTGTTTGCATTTAAAACTCTTCACCCAGATTTGCTTGAGTGGGAAGGAGGAAGATGATTAAACTGATGTAAGTGATGAAGTCTCTGCTTTTGTCAAGTAAGTGGTGCTAAACTAACTTGTGCCCCAGAGCATTAGGTGTGCTCCTGAAATGGATCTTCCAGTCCAGTTTTGTTGAAAAGGGACCCAGCTGGCTCCTTGGGGACCACTCAGCAATACACATCAGACCTGGTAAGTGATGGTGATGGAGAGATTTGCTTCCCAGGTGTGCCTTTGATCTGATTTAACATGCTCATGTTAAAGGCTTCAGGTGCAGCCTTTCAGCTTAGCATGCGGAGCCTGGTTCTGTGTAAAACTGTTGACCTTTTGATTAGTTACAAGGGATTTGAGAATAATTAATTCTAATAAGCTGGCATGACAAGGAGTAGTGAAGCATAGGAAACATTCAATCCCCCAAGCATTCCAAAATAACTAACTTTCAGTAGATGTTGTCCTTCCCATTCCTTAAAATCTAAGTCTGGAGATCATTTTAAGTTGCCTTTTTTGAAGCAGGGCAGAGATGGGGTTAAGTTCCCTTCTAGCTTTAGTCCCTTTTGGATAAGTTTTTTTTGTTGAATTTGTTGTTTTTTGGTGTTTTGTTTTTTTTTTTGAAGCAGGGCAGTTGTTAGCAAAAGCTGAGATTTCACACAGCCATATGTCCTCAGGCTGGAACTTGCTGGCTTTGCTTTTGTTAAAGCTGATGCTCAAAATTTGGGTTTTTTTGTTTGGTTGGGGTAGGGGGGAGGGGGCAGGGAGATTTGCAAACTGCAAAGTTGAGGACCCTTACAGATTTTTGGTTGGGTTTTACTTGTTCTGTTCTTAAGACTTCTAGGACTGTGGAACTAATCAAGTCTCTTAAAACGAGAAATGATGAATGTCCTCTCAGAACAGCACTGCAGCGAATGCCTTCTAGGGCAAGCTTGCTTTTAACAACACCCAGCGGATGCTGCAAATGTGGCTTTTGTGTTAGGCAGGGGTTACTTTATCTGCATCTTGGCAGCTGCAAAAGGGGGATTAGCTGAGAAAGAAAGCAGGAGGGAGGGAGCAAGATGCATGCAGCTCCTGGTCTTGATTTCTAAACTTCCAAGCGGCCTTGAACCCTTCTTCCCATCGGAGGGTTTCCTTGTGACTGAGGCGAGCTGCTGGGTGGTGCCCCCGAATGTGAACAGAGGAGCCATTCACACACTGCTCTTGGGAAAGCTGATTCGGTGAACTTTCTGTTGTTACCTTAAATTACCTCTTCTGTCTGCCTCCTGATGCTAATGGATAGTTTTTAAAAGAACAGGCTATAGTGTAATTTCAGTTATGTTTGCACTCAGTTATGGATCTTGGAATCAGTTAAATTTGGCAGAGTGCAGCAGTTCCCTTAATGCTGTGACTCTGGGTGTAGCAGAATGAAAAGTAGGGTTTATTCCCTGAGCTAGCAAGGCAGGATTCGTGAGCAGCTCGCCCTGTCCTGCAGGGCCCCGCTCGGA
>VZTA01004464.1:624716-711576 GCA_013398855.1 Mohoua ochrocephala
GGCCCGGCCGCCTTTCCGCGGGGCCGCGCTGGCTGCGCGCCCCACTCCCGTCTCCCCGCAGCGCTACCTTAAGGGGCTGGTTGACATCAGCCGAGTGGGCTGGGCGGTGTGGGTGGGATTTCCTGTGCTGGAGGTCAGCTGCTCCCGTCCCTCTGCCGTCTCTCCCAGCCGCCCGGGTCCCACTCTCCCCGCGCCGGAGGGACCCGCATCCTCCCGGCTCCCTCCTCTCGGGTTGGATTTACATAGTGATGTGTAAACTACAGGATGCCCAGCAGCACTGGAAAGAGGTTTAAACCTACTAAATACATCCCGGTCTCCACAGCAGCTGCCTTATTAGTGGGTTCGACTACTTTATTTTTTGTTTTCACGTAAGTACCGCTCTGGCGGAGGGGGGGCCCGGGCTGGGGCCGCCCGGCCCGGCGGGGGGAGGCGGCTGGGCTTGACAGTCCTCCAGGCCCTGCCGCTGCCGGTCCCGCTCCCCGTCTGCCTCCTGCTATCCCTGCCCGGCTTTGGTTTGCAGAGGCTCACGATCTCTCCCTATCATAAAATGTGCCTGACAGTCAGATCCACCATTTCATGGCACGTAAAACCCCATCAGCCTCCCGTAGCTGCCGGCTGTGTGCATCAGAGATGCCAGAGCTCCGCAGCCCCTCTGCCCTTCTGTGCGGGGCTGGTATACGGGAGGGAAATGCAGCCCCAGCCGCCCCGGTGCCGACAGGCGTGGATCCAGCCTGTGTCTCAGCTGGCTGGAGTCTCTGTGCTTCGGGAGGGAGAGCTGGCCTCTCCCGTCAATCTCTCGCGTGTCTCGGGGTTTATCCGGCACAGCCTTTTGAAGTGGAAGGAATCCTATTCTAAGCATTACTGATTTTTACATATTTTTATGTAACTGTTCCTGAAAGCTTGAGGAGCTAATGAACAAATTTACATTTGCTTGACGGAAAGACGAGGAAACTTTTCCCCTCTCTGTTTCCTCTCCTCTCGTTCCCTACTCCCTTAAATGCAGAATGGAGCTGTGGCTGTCGGCTTGCAGCTCTCCTGTAGTTATATTAATATGTGAGTGCTGTAGTGCTTCGGCTGTTTCCTCTCCCTTTCCACACACTCGAGTTCTGTAGCTCGCTAACCCTTCCTGTGCGGGGGTAGCGGCACCCTCCCTGCAGAGGTGTCGGTGTTTCCAGAGATGCTACAAAACTGTGCTCTGAAAGGAGCTTTGACTAAGCTGCCTTTGGGAAGGTGAAAACATGGCTATTGCATATTAAGATTTATTGTTGCACTTATTTTGGAACTCTGTTTTCCTTGTTTTGCCATTGCTATTTTTTAACGGAGCTCAGTGAAGCTGTTGGAAGCAGAAGGCTCTATGAGAGTGGGAGTATGTGTCTGTGTCATTATCTTTTGTGGTTTGGCTGTGATATGATTCTCGATGTTTCAAAATGCTCGTCACTGGTATGGTAATCTCAATGTAGGATTTCAGAATAAAATGTAAATGTTGTTTTGTCTAACAGTTTCTTAAATCGGAACAGATTTTGACACCGAGTTTTGCTCTTGACTTAATGTGCCTTGATTTTTCCTTGCTTGTTTTCAATGCATTTGATATGAAGGACGGGTAAATCCTTTCAGGATATTACACTGTTTCAAGAACTGGTCAAGCCGCAAGAGCTAGTACAAGTATCAGCCTATCATTCATCATTTGGGCATCTAATTATAGTTTGATGCTCACAGGCAAACACAGGACAGAAGTTGGCTTTTGTGATGAACTTGGTTGACACTGGAGTGGTGAATATTAAATGGTAAAAAAAAAAAAAAGGGGGGCCTTAATGCCAGCGTTTATTTTTCCGGCTGCTTGAGAAATGGATGTACGCTGAGGTTGTTTTGGAAGCTGTATGTTTGTTTTCATATGATACTTCCAGTGTAGAGCTACAAATTGCTTAGTGATGTAAGACTTTCCTGGTAACGCAGTTGTTGTTGAAACATCCTTTTGGCAGCAGGACATCAACTGAGATGTTCGTTTTACAATTTGTACGGAAGAAGCAATCAGTTTTAATCTCTTACCGAATCTGAAACTTCAGGCTGCTCCCTCTGTTATCAGTGAATAATTACATGCAAAATGAAGTATTTTAAGGATCTCTCCATATTGTAACTTGGCCTGTGTATCTTGAAGTGTTGGTAAATTTTTTGAGGATTGTCCCAGACATACGTTCTCTGCTGCTGCCAAGTCTTGTGTGTAATAAAAGTAACACATAATTGAGCAACTGTTGTCAGGCAGAATCTGAAGTCCTGTCCATTCAAAAATACTCGGATGAATTTGTATGGGATTGGTGGTGTTTTTCATGCTGAGCAGTTTTAGTAAAATCTATCTTTGTTGTGGAATCAAAGCAAGCCATATGCATGAGATTAGTTTCTTTTGTGTGGCGGTGGGTTTTTTCCCCTTTCCTGAGCGTTTCCATTTTTTATCTTTTTCCACAGGCAGTGTTTTGTCTCCTGAAGATCTTTTTGTTGTGATATGTTATTAAAGGCTGAGGTAGACCTGAACTTTCAGGTGTGTTGATCTGCACAACTCGTTTGATGTTGGATAGAGCTCTGATATGCAGCAGTTGAAACACTGGCCTAAAATTGTTTTAAGCAGTGCTTTTGATACAGTCCATGCTTGCTTGTCATAGCACAAGAACTTAATCAGATGAAGATTTACATGTGTATTTATGAATTCCTTGTTTGTGTCATTAAGCTCTAAGGCTGCTGTGTCTCTTAATGAAGTACCCTGTGTATAAATACATGAAACTGAAGATGGATGGGACTCCTATCAGATTTTCTGTGCAGATCACCTCAGCAAGATATCAGGGATTTGAGCAACTTCAGTGCAGTGGAATTGAATAATAGAGGATAATACATGTGGAAAACGGAATAACTATTTTTAAACCACTTACTGAATAGAAAAAATAAGCCTTTTAGGGCACTGGAAACATTTCTGAGTAACACATATGAAAACAGAGGCTCTGACTTGGCTTTTTCCCTAGACACGTTTGTGGGCTCATGCCGCACATTATGAGTGTCTTCTGCCGGATGAAAAGCTCTTTGAACTTGAAGGCCAGGGTTAGCTTTTTGGCAGTGTGGTCTTTATTTTTAACTTTTTTTCCAAACACCTTTGCTAAAAAGCAGCACATAAAGAGTGTTTGAAATACACAGTGTCCGCTATTAGTTCATTGTGGTGCTGATCCGTGGTACTGTTATACTTTAGGAAAATTCCATTTTAGATTCTCCTTTATTCTTTTTCCTCAGCTAAGCATTTAGGATTCACTGTATCTCTGCTATATTTCTTCTGGTTTTATGAGGGAGAACTAAACTATTTAGCTATCAAGATTATTGCCTGGAAAGGCAACTAAATATTGCAGTTGTATTACCACAGGCTTTTAGCACTCCATGTGTGTTCCTTCAGTAATAAATACAGTGTCTGAGTAGGTGGTCTAATTTGTCACAGTGGGAGAGTAAACAAGCATTAACTCTAAGCATTATGAAGGAACGTATCAATAATGTTGTATAGAATGATTAAGTTAATTTACTTATATGAGCAAATCAAACGGTGTAATGAAGGAAGAACCAATTCTTCTTAACATCGCCCGAATCCAGTGATTCAGTTCTAGCAAACCTGAACTTATTTCTGCCAAAATCATTTTTTCTTCGTATTTCTCATAAGGCTTTTTGTTAGTGATAACAATTTAACCTATTCCAGTGAAGTCTGGGCTCTTATGCCTTGGACTTCCGAGTGCTGTGATGTAAACCTGCTTGTGTTCATTCAAAGACCCTGAGTTTCAAGAACTTGCCCACCTTTAGGTTGTGCAACTTCGGTATTAGCAGAGAATGCAGCTTAATTGTCAGCAAGTAGAATGTCACCTGTGAACAGTTGGAATCAGTGATCTAAAAGGACTTTTCCAACCTAAATGATTCTATAATTATTCTGGAGCTAATAGTTCTCTTCACCTGCTTAAATTGGCTACTTACTGTAGGTGTTAGTGCTGAGAACTTCCGAGTTAGTTCAGCAGCTGCAATGCCTGTATCTGGAGATTACACAGCCAGCTGAAAGCATATGGTTTTAAGGGGAAACTGTGGCTCATTTTAGAAAGGAGAAAAAAGCACATCATTCTCTCACTGAATATTGTAGGCCTGAAGTTTCTGATAAAATACCCATTTTCAGACTATTTCTGTAGCATGCAGCCTCTTGAGCATCTTTGAAATACAGTAGAAACATGTAATTCATAACAAAGGTCTAGGTGCCACTACTTCTTTGATATAATGGTAGTAACACTGCTGTATATTATCTCCCGAAATGGGATAATAAAATGGGTAATTTTCTGGGTGAAGCGAAAGCACAAATAACGTGAAAACTCATTCAGCCAGTGCTGAAAATGTGAACAACTTTGTTCTTAAGAGTCATAATGGGAGATAATCATAGATATACACCACAGACATCTGCAATTGGCACTCTAATGCAGTCTGTGGCACAGGGAGTCTAATACTAATAACCTTCAGGAAACAATTGAGGAGTGATAAATTGGTGTAGAAGAGCAACTGAAGTTGAAGTTGCAGTAGGGATGGAAAGCAAATAGAGAAATAGCCTAAACCTGTGCTGTTCAGATGGCAGGAGGAGGAAGAATGGCTGGGAGACTGTGCTCCATTGCAGGGCTGCTGGATTTACCTTAATAGGGAGGAAAGCTTGGCTTCAGTTGATGAGTATTTAAAGAAAAATTGGTGCTCCCCCCACATTCGTATATCATGTTTCTGTATTTCATGAACTAGAAAGGCTCAGCATTTCTGTAGTTAGACATGTATGAATCCAGATGCACTTATGATACCTTCACCTCTTAAATCATAAGCACTACCCCCTTCCTGCAGTTATCTGATCCTGCACTGGAACAGCCTTAAAATAAACAGGTAATAGCACTTTAAAGTTCAAAACTGTAGTAACCATCCTGGATGGTAGTTAATGAAAATATAATTATATGTGTACTAGAGTTCTTGAACTATCTGTTAGGTCTTTTCCTCCCATGACTTGCATATGTTCAAAGATCAAAAAGGGAAAAATACAGTCTGCTGTTTTGACTTGGGTTTGTTTAGTCACTAGCAAAGGTCAAGCTAATAGAAAATCATCTTTGCTTTAGTGAATTCAATTTGTATCCAAAGATGTTTTCCTTGCCTAAAGTATTTAGTTCCAGATGTGCAGATACTCACTTCTGCCAGTTCAGCGTTCTGATTCCAGTTAGAACAAATGATAAAATGTGATTTAAAACGTTTATTACAGAGGGTATGGAGCTTCATCTGTAACACAGGTGTGTTTTATACCAGCCTGGAGGAAATAGAACTGAATGCTGAGAAGTAGATGCACAACAAAGAAAATAAAGATAAAACTGCAGCTCAGATTGTTTTATCTTGATATGCTGCTGGACAGCATGAATTCTGCCTTAGAGCGTGGTCTTACATCCTGCTTAACAGTTTGGCTTCTGTCTAATAACTTGCTGAAGGCTGCTTGTGGATTTGGGAGAGCTCTGGTGGCAGTTGCTTGTGCTGTGCGATGCCAGAAGTTCCAGGTGTGCTGTGGTGTGTGTGAAAGCACATGGAAACACTGCCACTCCACAGATCCACGTCCTCCCATCCTAACCAGATGGTCAGATCAGATATCCTTGGCATTCTGAAGACTTTGGAGCACAAAGCCCCTCTGCCTTGTCTGTTTCTAGCCATGCTAGGGGTCCATTTGTTAGTGGTAATGCTAATTATGAAAAAGAAAAAATTCCCCCCTCTTTGAACATTCCTTCCACACCATTCTTCAGTACTTGGAATACTAATGAATGTCTGAGTTTTCTTTTATGCTTTTGCTTTCCATATGCCAAACCAAGAAATCGCTGGAACTGGTAGGGGGCAGCTTCACTGACAGCCATGCAGGCGACACTATACAGGGGAAGAAAAGTGTGCAAAAAAATGTGCCTCAGTTTATGCCGGTGAATTTTAAAACTGACTTCACAGTCACATACTGATTTCAAGCAGTGCAGTTTGGCCTCCTGAGATACCTTAACATTTTCCATGTTGAATGCATCTTTAATGGCAGGTTTTTCCTGACCACTCTACCTGCAATCCAGAAGAAGTAACGCTTGCCTGGTTGACCTGAGTCATCTCAGTTGTCATGTCTGTAAGCTTCTGAAAAATATTTACTTTTGTTATGACAAAGAAATGTCCTTTTAAGCCATGGCAATTTCATCTTGCTATAAAATTTTTGGAAATAGAATCTAGACAAACTTGTCATGCGAGATAAGACGGGCAGTCTCAACAGGAAAATGTATTTAACCGAAGTGTGAAAAGTTTTTGGGTTTTTTTTTAATGCTCTAAGAAGCCTCTGTTTTACTGTTTTTAACTAGTTGATTTTATGATCTTTGCTTCCAAGGGGAACAGCAAAGTTGGCAACACAGGACATTTCTGAAAGCTATTAAAAGTCATTCCTTTAGAAAAAAACCTGGTATTTATTATCAATGGGAATTTTTTTTTTCCCTGTAGTTTGAGAAAGTAAAAAGCAGAATCGTGTTTGTTGAAGGCAGTGAATGGCTGCACGTGTTCAGCTGTGGATGCAGAGCTTTCTGCAGCCACTGCAGTGGCATTTCAGTGCTCACTGTAGATCCAGTTTGAAAAAGGCAGAAGAGCTACTGTAATGGAAGTTATTGCTGTACATGGGCTACAGCTGTAGACAGTGTGTGATTTATGCCAGTAGCAACCTCCTTTCTATTTTTCCTAATAAGCAGAGATTAAGGTCATATGGAAATAGGAATGGGAGTGTCTCAATTAGATCAGGGTGGGCCTCTCAGCCTTTGTACAAGAATATACAAGCAATTTTTCTTTTTTTTGCCTAAAGTCCTTTTCAAGATGCTAATTTAAATACTGTCCTTGTTTGTCCAAGTATGCCACATGTGTATCCCTTTATAAATAGAAACAATCTCTACAGGATTGTTCAAGCTCAATTGGTTTGTTAGTAATGTCAACTAAGGAATGTTATTGCTGAAAACACAAAACTTAAATTGAGAGATAAATAAAAGTGGTGACCTTGGAGATCTGATTTTTGAGGTTCATTACCTGGGATAGTTGCTAATTATACACATAACATTATTGTGTAAACAACTTATTCTGCTACTACCTGCTTCTCAGCTGAAATCAGCTGCAGGACCCTGTGGTGTGGGGATCTCTGTGGGACCTGTGAGAGATGACCTGGAACAGGTTTCCTGTGCTTACTTAGTGTATAAGTGACAAGGAGAGTTTTCAGGGCCGGCAAAGGGAAACCATGAGTTCTGTTCAGTTTGCATTGGAAGGTGTCTGGAATACAGCAATGAAGTGGTGTAAGCCAATTTAGAGCATGAAGGAGATACACACTGGAGTGGGGGAGAAGTATTGTAAAAGCTACACGAGCTACACTTGTGTAATCAGTGCAGAAGTGGAACACTGATTTACTGTCCTTTGATTCAGGCCAGTAGATACAACACTTATTTCTCTATAATCCAAGAGTAATGTTCAATTTGGCTGCACCGTTACAGAGCTACTATTAGTTGATCATTTGTCACTGGGAGCAGCTAATGAAATTGAGATGAAGAGGCATGGAGGTTGAGACAGAAATGCTGCAGTTTTTAATGGAAATTCTGTATTGTTCTTTTGCAAAGAATACCATAGATTGGGAAAACCTACTCAGCCTTGATCTTATTTTACCATGGAGAGGCAATTTTAGGGATCCTTGCTTGGTGATTGGAAAAATTAATTCCAATGAGTACACCACAGTGTAGTGTACATAAATCTTCAGCCAGTAATCTGTATCCAGAAAGAGGATTTAATTAGTCACTGATTGGGTTTTTGCAATTACTAATGCAATTTAGCTAGACTTGCTTCAAAGCTGTCCAAAGGGCCTAAAATTCTGCACTCGAAAGGTATTGTGCAAACATTGGTGGATACTTGATTCTTTGTTTCTCTCAGGATGGATATTATGGAATAAACTGTACAGTAACCCATATTTAGATGTTGCAGTGGTTACCATGGTTCTCTGTGAAATTGTAAACACAGCATTTGTGCATTTCAAATGTGAAATCCTTATGAAATACCTGTGCTCTGCTGCCGTGCGTTGAGATCATCCAGCAACAAAAGACAGTGGAGCCAGGTGCAGGAAAAATATCTCCTGAATTTGAAATCTAAACACCAAAGCAGCTGTTTCCAGTGTGCGTGTGCACCATGAAATGACTGCTCTCCTGAAAACCTTGGTACACACTCAGACCGAACTACTCGCAGAATATTCTTAAATGAACAAATTACTTTTTAAGTTGGAGCCCAACAAAGCAAACTTGAGACTGCTTAAATATATAAGGGCCTTCATAAATAAAGCCAGACAAAGCGTTACTCTCCCAGGATTCTTAAAACTAAATTGGCATTTACATTAGCTCTTATTCATGTCTTTAGGGAAATAATGTAATGTAATATCTATATCAACACAATTTAAGTACAGTTCTGGGAATAAGGAGAGCTTGGACATTTCTATAAACAAGCATCATTTTAATTTAAACTTGGGTCAATCACAGAAATGCTTCAAAATGAAAAAAGTTCAGCTTAAAACTTTTCCACTTACTCTGATCCCAGTCAGCAAGGAGAGGCAGGTATTTTCTTGTGGAAAAATACTTCCTCTCCCCCTTTTCAGCCCAACTTTTCAAAAGTTATTTAGGATTATTTTCATTGTGTATAACCTCCCTTTCAGCTCTTTCTCATGAGTGAGATCTCATTTTGCATGTTTAGCTTTCTCTGAAGATTAATGTTTGCTCCAGCAATAAGACTCTCCAGATGTGTTATGATCTAATAATGCTGTGGTTAACCCTTGTCTGCTGTCAGCAGCTTGCTGAACCGCCTCCTGTGTTTTACCGAGCCCCAGCATTTGATGATGTAGTTTCCTGGCTCCAAGCAGCAGGAGCCATGAGTTGTGTAGGTGGGCAGCTCTCCCTCCATGGGGTTTGTGTCTGGCACTGGGCTCAGGAGCCACTGCCTCGAGGCTTCCCTGTGGAACCACACTGTTAACATGGCTTATCCACAATGGAACAGGGTCTTGAGGATGGTCATCTTCATGTGGTCACACCTGTGACTTTGACCAGCAACTGCAGGTCTCTAGGTTTTTGTTTTGTTTTGGGTTTTTTGTTAAATTATTGTCTTATTTCTGTTGCCTGGTGCACAAGTCTCACATCTTTTCTCTTTGAAGCTGGCTTTGTACGTACTGCATCTTGTGTAAGTGGCTAATGAGTCTTTGTGGCAAAAACAATAAGAGCATCAACAGGCACCAGATTTTTTTTAATGACCAAGTTTTGAGAATTCCGTAAAAAGAGACATATAAAATGGCTGCTTTCTGATACACAGTACAAGTCAAACAGAAGGAGATATGAAGCCACTGAATCTGATAAGGTGACTTCTAAGTCATGTATGGAAGTTGTAGCATCTGCAGCAACAAAGGGAATTAATATCTGCTACAGAAATTTCAGTTCAAAGACAATGCAGGATTAAAATAACAGGATTTGCTAGGTGTGGCCATTGAATCAATGTGATATTTTCTTTTAGTTGTGAAGCAAAACTTCTACATGGTTTATGTCCAGATAGTTATGTATCAAAAATAAAATGCAGGGACCACCTCAGCTCCTCTTGGCAGAGCTCTCCTAAGAATGTTCCCTCATCTTACATAATCTATTAATTTTGAAATCGAAGCTGGTCTGTATGAGCAGTGCTCTCAAGAATCTGGGGGACAATGGAGGAGGACAGGCAGATACAGGTCTTTTATAATAGTGGAAGGGTTGATTCCTTGAAATGAAATGGTTCTGGTTGTGTCATCTTTGTGTATTTTTAGAAAATGGCATTTGACAAATAGATTGCAATGATAATAACAAGGTCTTACATGTGGCATTGAATTTGGCCTGCTGCTGCTGATAAACAGGTTGGAAAACATCTGCTTTCTTTCTCTACTGCTTGAGTTGAGAAGACTTTGCTGGGGCAAAGCTATGCTACTTCTTAGGAAGTCTCTTCTGGTCTCCAGTAGTGTAACTTGTGAATAAGGTCATGAGTGCTATAATCCCTGTTTACTTCTTAAACTGAGGCAGAGAGGCACTGTACAACTGAAATGTTGGTGCTTAGGAAGTTTTGCACACATGTGCCAACTCCAGGCTGAAGCCCTGTCAGCCCAGGACTCAATGGAGATCATTCTTTCAGAGAGGGCTTCTGAAGATTTGCTTAATTCTACAGTTCTACTCCATCTAATGTCATTTTGGGCCATCCGTCATGCAGCAAGACTGTTTTCTTTCTTGAACACTGCATGAATGGATGAATATAGAGATCCACGTGCTAAAGCTTTGTTGTCTCTCTTTAAAAGTTTAATGGTAACATTGTAGTCTTTAAACTTTTATTTGTATGTGATTCCACAATGACTAGTTACTTTTGCAAGTAATTTTTCTTGCATTGTATTACAAAGACTAGTGGGATAGAGCTAAACATGATATCTGTGGTTCGAGAACTGAAAAATTAATGATTCCTTCTCTAGCCTGCTGTGTTTGATTTATAATTCATATCTGATAAGAGACATACTCTTCTGAGCCAGCTATCATCTCTCCATTTACATCTAGGTGGGGTTTTTTTAATTCCTCCTGCAGTGGGTGCTGGGGGGGTTGTGAATTTTGGGCCCTAAAGTGCTCCTGAAGAAGGTTTCCTGACCCGTGTTTTCTCCACCTCTCATTTCCCACATGAGACTCTTTATCCTCTGTAGGATCTGACCCCAGGACTTGCCTTGATCCCAAACGTCACAGCTGCTGTCACAGCCCACTGCCATGACCCCTGACTTTTAGCATGGCCCAAGGACGTGGTTTACCTTTCAGAGGCCCTTCACAGCAGAAGGAAATAGAGAACCACGGCAGTTTTAAGTGTCCTGAGTAGCTGCTTCCAGCCACTCTGCCTCTCAGGGAGAGGCATGGCTATGGACCAAGCTGTGAGCCCTTTACAGAACAGACCTCTCACTTCCTGTATTTGGTCTTTTCTGCCACTCTGTATCTTCCTTGGGTTATCTGGCTGCATCTTGTCTGCCCCTTGTACTGGTTTTTTTTTGCTGTTCTCTTTCTCTCTCGACAGGTGATCTCCAGGTCAGTCTGTTCAGGTGGATAAGGCCTTTTGCCCAATATACACACAAAGGGTGATCCACTGCTTGTTTACCTTCTGAAATGCCAGAGTAGAGGCCTTACAAGATGTAATTCAACGTCTAATCCCGTCTGTTGAGCTGGGGTGGCTTTTAGGGGTTGATGAAACAACTCTTCTGTATTGAAACTGTAAGTGCTCTCAGTGGGCCACTGTCTTTATGGTGACTCACACATATTTGGCATCCTCTCCAAAGAAGCTGACCAACATTTCTATCTTCTTCCCCACTAAGAAGTTCTGTATTCTTTGTGAATTTATTTGCTCCAGAACAGTAAGCTGAGTTGCTGGCTGGTCAAAAGGGAAAGAGATGTGTAGCAATTTGCCAGTTACATTGTCCTCCTCTGAACACAAGAGAGCCCTGTTTAGTGGAGTGAGGCACGGATCCTGCATTTTTGTGATTAATATGTTTTGTGCTTTTGTTTGCGTCTTCGAGAATGACGTTATTTATTTTTGTTGCTCCAACTGTTTTGGAAATGAGAAAAAGCTATTTTGAGTGTAATATCGACTTGGCATCATTAAAAAAGTGTCTCTTCTCGCCAGTTTTTTTTCTTGGTTCCCCTAGAAATACATTTCTTTTGGGCTGCTTCTGCCATTGTGTATGTTGTGATAAGTCTCCAGAGCAGCATACTATGCATGTGTGATGGGTGGATGCTTGCATGTCTGACGGGGGATTGATTCCCCTGGGCATGTGAGTCCTGCCAACTCCTCAGTTAGAAAACTTGAGGCTTTAATATACATTCTGTCTTTTAGTCCCAGTGGCCTCTTCTTTTGGAAGGCATTTCTTTTCTTTTTTTAGTAAAAAAAAAAAAAGCTTACAGTTATATTGAGCTAGTTAATTAAACAGGCTGCATCTAATTCAGGTCTCTCCCCTTAGCTTCCTTCTCACTCTTTCTTAACTGTGCCTGCTTAAATAACCTGATGAAGCTATGTAAGAATTACTGAGATGGGATGAAGCCCATCTAAAGCTAGAACCTGAATCTGATCTCCTGACCTGCCCATTAAAATCTCCCTGCAAAGTGATTCCTCCAAGGTATCCAAGGGACTGCATGCTTGGTTTAGATCCCTTGGAGGGCTCTTGGTCCTCCCAGCTTGGCTGATTGTGTTCCTTCAGCTGCCTTTCTCATGCACATGTGCTGGGCCTTACCTCTGAGAGAGTACTGTCTGTGGCCCAAGGACGAGATCCTGTTCTGTGACTCTGAAGTGATGAGCTTTTCAACAGGAGAAAAGAACAGCATTCTTCAGCTTCCTCTTGGAAACGTCTGAATCATTTCAGTTAAAGCCTTGATTGGGACAGACACTTTGCTTGAAAGGCAGAGGTAGCAGAAAGATTGCGGCCTAACAGTTAATCTGGCAAAGTGATTCAGAATGGAGAAGATGCAATATTGCTTTGTACCTGTGCCTTCTCAGTCCCATCAACAGATATCTGAACACATTCCCCTCAGCTTTTCCAGTGGCTGCTAGTTTTCAGATGCTTCTCTTCACTCCTTAGTTTTCCAGTTGGTCTTCCTAGATTTCAGGAAATACTGAGCTCTCCCTCTGAAAGTCAGTCCTTTTAAATCTGCTTCTTCCATAGGGTGACAGTCTTAAAAATGTATTGTTTGCTCTTTTTGTTTTTCTGAGTTCAGAAAACAGTGATTTAAGCTAAATTATCTCTTTTAGAAGGTATTTCAGACAATTTACAGTCTGCACCCATTAAAGTGGTAGGGGGCAGGATGGAAAGACAGGAGAGTGAGTATAAAATAGTGCTATTATGAATTATTGTGAAGTAGGCAAGGATTTCTTTCATTTCCCCCCCCACCTTATGTATCTAAGGAAGAAGTTGCAGGGTGAGAAGGGATATTCGGATTTCCAAGGCAATAACACAGAAGGAATTTTGTATTTTCTCCAAGAGTACACAAACACTTCTCCAAGAGTACACAAACACTTCGCTATCACTTTCCTGACATTACCTGTGATATTTTGAAGGCTATTGGAGAGAAGGTACATCAAGGAAGGCTTAGACTGCTGATTCTTGCTCTGTATTTGCCCAGCCTTGACTGGGTCCATGTTCAGAAAGCAGAAACCTGTCAAAAGTCAATACATCTACACTGAATTTCCAAATCACTGTTAGTATTCTACATGCAGATTAGCTTTCTTTTTGTGCTTATTTACCTGCATCTTGGAAATAGCCTTCTAAAAATATTAGCAATAGATGAATACAGTATGAGGGCTGGATTCGGCACACTTAAAATGCTCTCATGTATACGAAATCTGAAATTCTTTATTTCAAACTAAAGAAAATAGGAAATAAGTCAGAACCCCTAAGGGAAAAGTACTGCATGTTCAGGTCTCTTGTCATGGCCTATTTGATGTATAAATATAAAAAAGTGTTTGTGTTCTAGAGCTGCGGCTGGTCCAGCGTTCTTTGTTGTTCTCCCACAACGTGACAATCATCCGAAAATCTTGTTTCCATGAGGATACCACGGGGTTTTTAGGTGCATTATGGTGTAAATGTATATCTGGATATAAACTGTCAATCTCCATTTCTGGGTGAGCCTTAAAGGAAGGTTCAGGCACAGTGAAATAGACTTGTTTAGTGACAGTTCAGCATCACTTCACTTGCCATGTATGATCACCCTATCAAGAACCGCATCCTGCTGCGATGACAGTTTGCTGGAAACTCTCCACGGATTCATTGGAAGTTGGCTGAGCCCCAGCTCCACAAATTACTGGTCAGAAGAGACTGTTTGTAGGGCACAAATCCATCCAATTTGTAGTGTTGATTTGATTCTTTTTTTTAATTAACACTTTAGAAAGTGTGTCAGCAGAGTGCCAAAAAAGACAAGAAATGATCAGCTAAAACATTTTATTGCAGCATATGATGCTGTTCCATATTATCACGGAAACATGGCACTTAGATATGGCAATATTTTTTTTCCTGTTACTTTTGTTCATTTTATGGTCAGCAGCAATTTTAAATAAATAGTCTTCAAAACAAATGCTGGGGTTTTGCCCTTTTATCTTTTTATTTGTTCTCCTCGATTCTTATCTCCTTTCCCCGAATTCTCATTAAGTCCAGTATCTTATTGAATCTAAAGCTAACAAGATGAATTTTTTCCCCCTTTTAAATTTTTTTTTTTCTGTAAGACTGTCTGGTGTTTCTGGCTCAAAGAGGTGATTGGCAGTAATTACATAAGGAGTACTCTAGTCTGTAGGCCTTTGGAGATCCTGCAAGTACAGTCAGGATTAATAAAATCTGGCTGGCTGATTGTTGATGAAATCATCTTTCTCCTTTTTTTGCTTTGAAGCATAATTTTTTTCTTATTTTTTTTTCTTTTTTTTATCTGTTGTTTCCTCAGTGCTCTGTGTGAGACCTGTCACTCCTCCATCCATTCCTTCAGTCCTGGATTGTGAGGGTAGTGAATGTCAGGATGAAAGATTAGAGCTAGTGTTGACAGCCGTTTAAATGCACCCTTGCTTATGTTTCCTATAGAATTGCTGGTTTATAGCTACAGATGCTATATCTGGAAATATTCTGTGCAGGGAGGCCGTTCCAGGTGCTGGAGCCATCACTACCAAGCAGAGTTATTGCTGTGTAAGGGCTTCGTGCTGCTCGCAGCCCAGCATGGAGCAGCCTGGGCAGATTCCCATTGAGAGCTCTCCCCCTGCCCTGCCCTTCCTGGATGACCTTGGCTGGCCGGATGCCCACCCAGCCACTCTGGCACTCTCCCCCTCACAGGACAGGGGAGAAAATGGGATGAAAAAACCTCGTGGGTTGAGATAAAGACAGGCACATCACTTACCAGTTACCATCAGAGACAAAACAAACTCAACTCGGGGAAAATTAATTTATTGCCAATTAAAATACATTTGGGCGGCGAAGAGCAAAGATCAAACCCAAACATCTTCCCCTCATACCCGTTTTTTTTGCAATCTCAGCTTCATTCCTCTATTCCCAACTCCTCCACCTCTTCCTGCCCCCTGAGCAGGGCCAAAGGGAGGGGGAATGTGGGCTGTGGTCAGTCCATTTTGGCCCCTCTCTGTTGCTCCAGTGTGGGCTCTCCATGGCTGCAGTTCCTCTGTGCCTCCACATTCCCTCAGGAAATACCCCCTGCTCCAGCACGGGCTCCTCCGCAGCCTGCAGTGTGGATTTGCTCCACGATGGCTGCCAGGGAATCCAGCACAGCCACTCCCAGGGACATTGCTCAGACTTTTCCCCTCACTCCGTGCAGGTTTTGCCCTTTCCCGAGATGCTGCGGCCTGGCCGAGGGCTCCCCTCACAGAGCCCCAGCGGCCTGGCCGAGGGCTCCCCTCACAGAGCCCCAGCAGCCCTCAGCGTGTGGGCACAGGCACCCAAACCCCACAGAGTAAACATTTCTACATAGATGTTCCAGCAGTTCTACATTTATATGAGTATTTACATACAGGAGAAGGAGATTGTTACCAAAAAATGCGGTTTTGACCTTTGTCGTCCCCACCTGTACCACAAGGTCAGTCAAGTTGGGAGGAAAATGGATTTGCCTATTTTTTCTGCCTATGAACTACTTGTTTTTCAGTAGCGCTTAACAATCTCTCTTCAGGAAAATTGCTGAATGTCAGAGTGCAGCAATGGCTCACTCTGATTTATGAAATTCCTCAGAATTTCCATTGTGATTCTGTGAGTCACGTTAATGTGGCTTCTTCAGCCGTGACTCGAGGATCCTCCATTTGCATCTTCTGCTGTAGCTCCTCTGTCGTGGGCTGGGGGTTGTTGGAGGCCGAGCTGGGGGTTTTATTCAAGCACAGGACACGACGTCCGTCATTTCTTGTGCTCTGCAAGCTGCCGGTGAAGAGAGTTCACTGGTGGGAGGCTGTGGCTGCAAACATCTCCACGCCTGGGGCTGGCAGCAGGTAATTCTGTGTAGCCTCACCAGCCAACTGCATTGCTGCTGACTGGCTGCTGGAAAGCCTTGTCCCTCCTGCTAAGCCCACAGAAAACTTTAACCCCTCTTAAATGCTGGGGTTTGGTTACAGGGCTGAGATTTTTAGAGGAAACTTTCCAGAGAATAGCTGCCTCTTCTCTGGGGACTAAAAAAGGTTTAAAGATGTGGAAACTGCCCACACTAACATTCATGTAGTAGAAGGAGAAAATGTGAAACATTTACCACAGTTTTACAGGGATATGTTTGGGTAACTTTGGCAGCTGTACCCTATTATTGGAGAATACATAGGAAGAGACAAGGAGAAATAATCATCTTCTGTCAATGTCAGGAAAAGTGACTAGGTCAGAAGCTCTGTGAGAAATGAAGTTTCCAGAGCAGAAACACTAAAGCTTCGGCCCAGTTCGCAGTTTTCTCTTTTCCTGTCCTGAAGCACTCCATCATAATTGCCTTTGCTCATACTACACCTGTCAAGAGATGACACTGTTATGCATTAAACTTGGTGGTGTGACAGCAATGTGTTTTGCCCTGCTAGAACAGAGGCGGCTTGTGTCCATCTTCTGGTACTTGCTCGGGTCTACCAGCTTTTTTTTCCCCCCAAATTTAGAAATGAAGCCAAACAATAACACATTTGTGTGTAAACCAAATTGACTGTCCTTCCTGGGCCCCTTTAAAAATACTGGAGAACTGCTTTTAATGCCTCTGTTTATTTTGGTACAGTATCCAGACTGCTGGAAGTATGTTTATAGCACAGTCTAACAAGCTGAGGCTCCTCTCTAAGATTTCAGTGCCTCTTGGCTGGGTAGAAAAAGATGATGCTCTCTAAATATGTATTTGTGTCAGACTCTGGCTTGCAGTAATAGTTAATGCCACCTAAGGTAAGTTTGAGCAGCAGTTTCTCCTCAGCACGTGATACAGTGATCCTTGTTACTGTGGTGTTCATTAGTCACACTTATCAACACCTGCGGTGGTGAACATCACCAGTTACATTAGGTCATCTGTATTTAAGCTTGATGACTCGATGAGAAACCATTTTAATTTGCTGTCTACCTGTGCAGCACAAATTCCACGTTAACGTTGAAATCTGGTTAATGGTTTAGGTACAAGAAATACAAGTCTATGAAAACAGTGTTATTTACATTGAACTGAAGTTGTAACTCTGCTGTGAGTGCCTGGAGCAAATATAAGTGAGATCCGAGCTTCTCTTTACTGTGCTGATGGGCTTTCAATCCACTTTAATGCAGTGGGTTTAATCTCCTGTTCTTCACACTTTCTCTCCAAAAGGAAGTGCCTTTTGCTTGATGCACAAAGACTTCATTAACTGGAAGACAGTTTTGGAAATGTTTTATTTTTGATAGAAATATCTTCCACACAGGGAGAAAGACTGAAACATAAAATAAATTATAAGTTTGTTTTGAAACACAAGAATTGTTCTAAACATAGAACAGATAATCCTGACAGTGCAAGATTGGAGTTGTTTAAATCGAACTTGCTGCTTGAAGTCACAGTTTGTTTCCAAATGTTTTAAAAAGCTAGTTTGCCACATCTGCTCTCCCTGCCCATGTGAATATCCCCCTGCCCCAGTTACTCATGGCTGGCAAGGAGTTGGTGCTCGTTCTCCCTTTTTTCTCCAGGCTCAGACCACTGAACTTGTCAACTCTTTCTCATGGAAATTGGATGATACAGAAAAGTGGTCATCCTCTTCCCTTGCTCTCCCAAATCTTAACGCCACCGCAAAAGCTTTGCTGCGGTCGATAGTTCACTGACGTAGAGTTGGGAGAATTTTGCTTCGGTGCCTGTTGGAAGGAACTGAAGTGTTTTCCAATGTGCCTCTGAAAAGTGCCTCTCTTGTGTTCACTTTTAAAATCTCATGCAGTCCCAAAGCTAATATTAGCAATGAGCTCTTAAGGCTGACTGGAGAAGAGAATTGATTTGGAGTATAGAATAGCTCTTCTGTCAGTGTTTTGGCCAGCCCTGTGTAGTAGGGGCAGTAGTTAAATCTTCCTGAATTTCAAAAGAATGTAGGCATTTAAATGATTTACAGGTTATTAAAAACATCGTTGTCATACCATGACAGAATTTTAATGAATTACTTTTTAAAATTACAACTGGAACTAATATCTGCTGGAGTAGGAGCTCCTTCGGTACATAGCAGAGTTGTTGCCAGGAATATATTGAATATTTGAAGCCCAAATTGGATGTAGTGAGTCTAGTTGGCTCATTCAATAAGTTATTAGCAAAGCATAAAAATCCTCCCGTAGCAAACTCATCTTGTGCTTTTGAAGAACATTCCTGTTCTTTATTGACAGAGTGAAGATGGTTTAAGCAGTTTGGGGGCTTGGGGAGGAATGTCCTTGCGTGTGCTTTAACAGCCCCACTGTCTGTCTGGTTGGGGATTCACAGAGCTCAGCTGTGTGCTGCAAAGTGCTTGTCTCCCTCACGGCACTCCTTGCCTTTTCCTGTGCTGAAACTGCTCAGAGAGCAGCAGCTCCTCTGAGGCACAGCCCTGGCTGGCACCTGCAGCACCTGCTGCAAGGAAGGACAGCATTGCTTCGGGATGGCTCACGGGAACCTTAAACCTGCTCTGGTACAAGCAGGAATTGCAGCTTCCTGAGGCAGCCAAACATGATCCTTCTGAACCCAGTTCCACCTCAGGCTTCTGGCCTTTTCTGAGCACCTGGCAATGCCCAAGCCTGTTTGGCTCATTCTGGGGTGCACTGGACTGTCCCTGCTATTCACTTGAGTGGTTTTTGCTTAAGCAGGTGAGGCCCAAATGAATGCTTTTTGGGGAAGAGTGACTGGGAACCAGTGGGTGTTTAATCTGTGCTTTTTCGACAGTGCTGTTCCTCACAACAGTGGTTCTTGCTGGCTTTTAGGACAAAGTTGCACAGGAGAGAGGTGGAGTGAGATGTAAAGTGAGTCTGAGTGCTTTGGTCACTGTTCTGGGTTTTCATTTGGCATTGGCAATTTCAGAAAGGTGCTCAGGGGCTGGCAGGGAGATTTTGCCCCCCCAGAATGAGGCATGAGAGACCTTCCTTTGAAGTCTTTGGGCAGGAAGAAAGCAAGTCTATCCTGCTGCCTCCTGTTTTGTTTCTGGGGTGAAATGTGATCCAGAGTGACCAGAGACAGGTGGGCAGTGTCAGAGGTCCAAAAGAAGAGGCTAATAAAAAATCAGATCCTAAGGCTTAAACGTTTTTTTTATACATGTGCCAAGCTTTATAAAAAGCCTGTCCTTCATTAGCTATTTTAAAATACATTAGAAAAATGAAGTGACTCTCATGTACCGGCTGATGACTTTAATTCTTTCTGTATACAAGCAATTTGATTGATTTAAGGTAGTGCAAAAGAGTATTTGAAATTTTAGTGGAACTGACGTGTCTCTTTGTGTCATACTGAAAGAATTATGAATACTTGAATGAGCAAATAATGCAAAGAACTGAAGTTGTCATGGTATTTAACACAAAAAAGAAGACCTAGTTACAATATGGGTTTTTTGCATACCTGGTCACTGAACAACAAATATGTACAGAACAAATTAAATATTTTTCTTTTTATTTGGCCCATTTTCTTGTGTCTGCAAAGAAGAGTGATAAACTGCACTACAGTGATTACCGGTCTCATTCCTGTAGCTGTGTGAACAACTAATCTTCTTAAGTGAGTGCTAGCATGGATGGAGAACATGATGGAGAACAGAATTCCCAGACATGGATGGTCTGGGAATTCTGTGTTGTAATTTGCAGCTTCTTCAGTCACTGGTGTGTGTACTGCATGATTTTTATATTCTGGTTACAAAACTTGAAAATGCACGTGCTCAAAAAGTTATGTTCTTAGTGAAAAGTGCAATTCACTTGCTGGAAGTTTGTCTGTCTGTTTATCTGCTCTGTGGTGAAAGGGAGTAAGTACTTGGCCTTGATAAACTCTTGTGCCAAGTGTTCTTTTGAAAACAAAAATAATATTGTGGCCCGTAGCTATTTTCAGCATAGCCTTGTTTGGAAAGCAAACAGAACTTTAAATTAAATAATTGCTCTCCACAGATTAAAAGCATGTGGGTTTTCTTCTCCCCTGTATATTGCCTACTTGTTTGGTGCTTCAGCTTATACTAAACTCTTCAGAGCCAGGATGCCGTTGGGCTAATTAATGAAAATGGTTTTCATTGATTGCTGTGGAAAGAAAAGAACTAACTGGTTTAATTAACTCAAGACTATGCATACCTAGAAGAGGGACTATTGATCTGCATGTGTTTAATTAAAATAAAGAACTTGCAATTGTTGCAGACCTTGTCACTTCACTCTCTGGTTTGAGTAGGACTTCACAGTCCGGGTGTGCCCTTCACAGCAGCTCCATTTGCAGACCCTCAAACTGCAGCACCTGGGACTGGCACCTGCGCACGAGGGAGCAGAGTGCACAGCTCCAGAGAACCACAGCAGCATGAAGTGACACTGTAATTTCTGCTCCTTGTCCTCCCCTTTGAGCAGCAAGCTTGTCTGGAAATCAGATGACTAAAGCTGTAGGAAGCCACTGTTTGTGCTATGTGCTACTTTTAAAATAGACACTTTCGGAGGGGGAATCCTTCCATCTGACATTGCCAGGTTTCGCATAGGTTAATGAGACAGGAGATCCAAGGTATTATTTAATGTATCTTTTTACTGGTTTTTAGCTTCTGCATTTATTTAGCTCTGTCAGAGTAGAGCAGATCACTTGTCCAAATCAGAGTTTTCTGTGTTGCCACCAAAGCTTGCATTGGACTGAAAACTGCCCAGCTTTGTACTGCTGGAATAAAAATAATAGTTGTAATGTGGTCCTCTTAAAAGCAAGTACTTTCAGATGCTTCTCAAGCCCTTGGTCAGTCTTCCCTGTCTCTTAAACTTGCTTTCCTGGCTTCCATCTGGTAAGCATCCAAAAGTAAGGAAATTGAACAAATAAAATATGTAGACTATGATTCTGATCTTTGCTGGCCACTTTGGATACTATGTAAATAGGGGGGAAAACATGGCAAAGCAAGACTTCAAGCAGTGAAATGGATTCTGACATGAGTGGAAGACAGAAGCAAGCAGTGGAATTACTAAAAGCTGTAATGGTAATTTTGGGACATTGTTTATGATTGCAGAAGGTGGGTGACTTACCTGTGCTGCTTTTAAAAAAGGTACCAGACCTTCTGCCCTACGGCATCCCTTTACACCCACTGTGTGCCCACACTGATGGTGGCTTTCACCCAGGGGTGCTGCTGTGGTTCAGTTCTTGTGTAGCCAATAGCAGAGAGGGTCCTGTGCTCTCTCTGCAGCTGCCACTGCTGCTGGCATCAAGCTTCCGTGAAGCTGTGCCCTTAGCCTCCCTTGTGTGTGAAATGACTGCTTTGAAATTCAAATTGCAGGTTGCAGTGTACCTTAATCGTAATTATCCCCAACACTTCCACTATGAGACCTTGGGTTTAGTTCTGTGAAACCTGCCATTTGGGTGAAGAAATACGCTTCACACCAAGGGATTTTGTGTGTGCTTAGGCAAAACCAGAATGGTATAAAAAAACCCCAACGTTTTGCTTATCAGAGTCCTCAAGTTCAGCAAGACTAAACCTTAGGGACTTGAAGTGGGACAACAGGATTGCTTTTGTGCTTGGACTTTTTCTGTCTCTACAAGAGCAGTGGGGTTTGTGTTCAGGGGCAGACTGCTACTGTCTCTTAATGTTTACCCTCACAGGGCATGATCTGGTGCTCAGGGCCTCTGCCCTGTCCTGAGGAGGCGTGGGGCTCTTTGCCCAGGCTTTGGATCTTGCAAGTGGCAGAAATGAGGGCAGAAAGAGATATGTCAGAAACACTCATGTGTTTTCTCAGTGCTTCTAAGGTGAGCAGTCAGGGAGCCGGGCAAGGGTGGGGGGAAGGCGAAGAGCCGGCGAGGACCTGGGTGAGCTGGTTTCAGTCAACTCGCAGTGACTGCAGTCTTGGTTTGTTTGCAGAGCAATGGCATCTTGAACTTCTAGCTCTGAGCAATACCAAGTTCATGTTATGCTGGCAGTGCCCATTTCACTGACTGCCAAATGCCAAGGTCCCTGAAAAGTCGGGTTCTGGGGGACACACAGCATTTTGGGTTCCCATCTGCAAAATCGGACTGAGATGGAGACATGATAACAACTCCTGGGGTGTTAAAATGATAAATGCTGATGTTAGCAAAACAGCCATATGAAGTTAATTATAACAGAACATCCCAGAAGGAGAACAATTCTATATTGAGCACAGAATGTGCACGGCATGCAGCGAGTATGGCCCGGGGCCACAGGTTGGCGGGGTACAGTGATCCTGAGCAGTACCTGCTCAGCCAGCATGCAGAGCAGCAGCAGCCCTTTGGGGAATACAGGCAATAAAGAGATTAAATTTGGCCCTCTTGTTACATGCAAGTGACTTTAAAGATTCATGGACAGTTTTATTCCAGCAGTCCAATTTTCTGAGCACTTGCCTTTATGCCAGTGTTGTCATTTTAATGTATTTTAAAAATATGAATATGTGAATATGAACTTATAGTGTCAGGTTGCAAAAAGAAGTGCTGGGCTTGAGGGTTTTTTTCCTCACTCAATTTTTAGTCTGAGGAAGGTGAGAAATCCAGTATTGTATCTATAAAGTGGGAAAGCTTAAAGGTTATAAGCAACTTGGATTCCCTTGGATTGATCTGGGTTGTTTCAATGCATTTTTCTTCTTTATTGTCAAAATCATCACAGCTGATCTTGGAGCAAGTAAAAGATGTTACTGCATGCAGAAATATTTGGAAAAATGCTTGCTTCCCCAGGAATTACAGTGAAGTCTATTAATCTTAGCATACAGCCTATTTTTACAGATAGAATTATGGGTTTCGGTTTGTTGCGGTCACATTTCTGCAAGACCATCTTGAATGCTTCCATCTCTCACTTCTAAAAAGGGATCGTATGATGTATTAAGCAGTATCATAAATTTAAGTCTTATATTTTAAGAACAAAACCTTAGGCCTCCTTGCATTCTCCATGATGTTTAATATTTCACAAGTTTGACTCTTTTGCAATCCTTTATGACTTTATAAGTTGTGGTTTTATGGATTAGAGTTCAAAAACTGGTGGGTTTTTTATAACTTCAAATAGATTGGGTGAAAGTAATTATTGTTCTTTGAAATAATTACAAGCATGGCAACTATTTGAGGCAGAAATAACTGGGATTTCAAATTCTTGCAGGCAAAGCTATTTATCAATCAAATAAATCAGTCCCTGATGGAAAGGGGAGAAGGAGTAATCACCATGTTTTTGTGGCACAATAAAACAAGGAAGATATTGTGTCCTAAAAGTCCTACTGCACAGATTTAAGATACCTTTTTTCCTCTAGCACTTTTGAGGATTAAGGAAAAAAAAAAAAAAAGCCAAACTCTCTGTCTCTCGGGCTGTGAGATAAATAATTTCTTGTCTAAATGTAATTCCCTACTTTCTCTAAAAATCTTTGGGATGGTTTTTAGAATAAAAAATTTAGTGTGTATGAGAAGACTAAACAGGTTAAAAATCTGGTAACATTTTGGTTTCCATGAAATTCCAATTTTTAAAAATGACTATGAAAGGTAGTTTCTTCCTACAGGAATTAAACTGGGGTTGGGAGCAGCAGTGGGGAGGGGGGAAAGGAGTAGAATGGGAGGACTTGGCTGCTGGGAAAGTGGTTACCATTGCAGTCTGGAATAGTATAATCAAAATTTCTTTATTCTATAGCAAGAAAGAGCTTGGGAAAAAAAGAAATCAAATTGGTTTATATTTAGACTTCTTTATGTCTTAATGTTTGTTGGTTTGCCTTATGAGAGTTGTGGGTTTCTGTCTGTATTGACAGCTGTCGCCTCCGTGTCTCCTGGCTGCTTGAGCAACCAACCATCTTCTCAAAGCTTGTGCGTTCCCCAGAGGGCAGGAGAAAATGTTTGGACCATTTATTTTGAAAGATAATTATTGCTCTAAGCAAGCGCTTAAAATTGACACTATTACATTGATTCGAGTGTAAACATATGAAAAATGTTATGATACTGAAAAAGAACATTTAGACTGGGAACGTCTGTTGTGAAACAGTCACAAGTTTTAAATCATTCTGCTCTTGTAGGAGTCCTGTTTCTTTTCTCTGTAGGAATATGGGTAAAGAGTTCAAATTTTGATTGTTAGAACTGGAGCTAGAGGAACAGTTCAGGGAAGGATAATTCTACCATGGGATGACTTTTCTTGGAAAGAAAACTTCCAGAATGAAGCACAATATTCTGTAAGATGCCAAGCCACTCTTTCCATAGTCGTGGGATTTTTCAGTTCAACTCCTGTGTGTCAGGAGTTTGCTGTTGATCTAAATTTCATATCAACTCTAAACCTGGTTTTGCTGTAGCAAAAAAAAAGCATAACTAGCTTTGGTCAATGTCAAGATGATCTCCAATACCAAATTAAGTATTGCCCTGACTTCAGAAGGGCTTACAATAGTTTCTCGTGTTTATTGCTTGTCCTCCTCCCTCTCATGTAATTTATTTGTTGAAATGTAAAAAGCCCAGTAAATGTTGAATCATCTCACTAGAGAAAAAGCTATTCTAACTTCTTTTGACAGGGGAAGAGGAGGAAAAGGGAAGAAAAAGTCTGCATATTCTACACTTAGGAAAGGATTTTTTGGACAAACGTTGCAAATGGAGGTGATGCAGGTGGATCCTTCTGTCTGCTTCCTTGTCTTTCCATGCCGGGTACTGTATCTGTAGAGTTGTTTTAAAGTTCAGCACTGCTTAACCCTCCCTGCCCCCAGTTACGCTTTTTTTTTCATTAAGTAATAATTTACAACAGGATACGATGATGTTGTCCAGTCTGGCCACACCTAATCTGTGCTGGGACACACTGACTTCATTCACTGCTAGGTGTGGTGATTATTAGACAGTTTGTCACCGCACCCTGGAGTGTTTTACTGCGAGCATAAAGTGGTTCAGCTAAAGGAAACATCCCTTTTTCTAGCGGAAAAAAATGGCAACTTTCTACTTCTAAAAGAACTCATTCCAGGAATGTGTAGTGTAAAAATTTCACAGCCTGGAATAATCATTGAGCTTGTACCAAATATACAAAGAATTGCATGGCTTTTTCCATTGAGTAACAGCGTACTGCAGTATTTTAAAATAATTATCTTGGTTTGTATGGTTCCAAATTTTCATCAGGTCTTGTGTAGAACAGCTGAAGGGAGGGCTCACATTTCTCTTCTTCCTCTGGCATGCAGAAAGGCTCATTTTATTGTGTGAACTTCTTTGTGGGCAATCCAGAAGGGAAACTGCAGAGCTTTAGAAGTGGAAATATTTTACTTTTTGGCTGGTGGGTTGTTCATGACACAGAGCAACATTGGAGGGTAAGAACAAATAGAGCTCAAGTGTATTTCTGGTAAATATCGATGTTAATTGGGTTTTGAGCATCAGTTCAGTTTACAACACTCTCTTGCTTGCTGTTAAAAGAAGCCTCTAACTTAATCAGAAATGATAAAAAGAAGCCGTTGTGCCTTGCAGAGCAACAGAAATGCCACTGATGAATGACCAGTCTGAGGTATTTTTAAATTCAGGCTTGCTGGAGGGAACTGAACTTGGAGTCACTTCCAAGTAATTAAATTAGAAGTAAAGACTTCTTTAAAAATAGTGTGAGGGATGAACCATATTAAGACGTGCTAGTTTCTTACTGTGAATGCAGCTACGCTACTGAAATGACTTCCCTGGGTTATAACTCGGGGAATTGCTTAATGCTAACCAGCTGGAGGTGTGATTTCCTGTAAGAGTAGGGAAGGACATAAAATTCAGTTTAAAGCTGATTTGTGACCTTGAGGAAAACAAGAGAAGACAAATGATAGAATTTCAGGAAGTGAAGAGCTGCTCATGCCAAGCATGCGGCCACCCACAGGAGATATTTTCCTCTATCTTTTACTCTGCGCTTCATCCTGTCTTGTTGTAAGCCAACGCTGAGCTTCCAGAAGGGTGCAGGGGAGCTGGGCAGCAAGAGCCTCAGTCTCCCTCAAGGAAACTCGCTCATCTCTGCCTGAACTGAGTTCAAAGCGTGATAGTCAGGTAGTTGGGGATAGAGGCACAACTAATAAAATGCAGTGAACTTGATAGTCCTGTGTTTGTGGAAGAGGAATGAGAAGGGAATGATACTGTCTCACAAAGCTGAGCTGTGATGATGGTCTTCCTGGGAAATTTTGTGTCTTTGTAGTAATTTTCAGAAGGGACTGACAGCTTTGATGGCAGGGAAATCTTTCATTTCACTTACTGCTGCTGTCAAAAATCTGCTTCTGTTGATACTATGCTGAATATCCTTTCCCAAGTCCTTACATCTATAGTCTCCTTTCCCAAAAAAATTTACACAGGAGAGAGAACATGCTAAACTGGACTGTCTTGCTGTTTGTCACAGATCAGCCCCATTTCCTCATTTTTTGCTTATAAAATTAGCTGTAGAAGCCAAATATGTTTGCCATGCACATTTGGCATATTGAAGAGGCTATTTTTGTTCTGAGTGGAGGAGTATTAAGAAATCGTGATGGAAAATGTAGAGAGGCAGCAACACTGGAACTGCTTTGAGGCTCAGTAGTAGCATCTATGTGCTGTTAATTTCTCTGCATTTATCTGTGTTGTGATCGTGGTCTCCACCATTCCAAAGCCTCCCTTTTCCTCGCAGTTAGTTTTTCCCAGCTGCCAAGCTATTTCATGTGTTCCTATCAATGGGAAATCCCTTTTCCTGTGAAGGGAGTGTGAAAGAAGCCAAGATCTCCTCCCCTTTCTTCCAGCCATTAGGCGATGTCCAGCTCCTCTGCTGCACTTCTTCCATCAGAAGAAGGAAGTCTCTTTCTCCGTGTGAGTCTGCCAGGCAGAGTCTGGGGAGAAGCACAGCAGAGGATCCTGAGAGGCATTCCCCTGGCCAGTTTTCTTTTCGGGAATTTTGAGGCTGGAGGAATTAAGCAAAAGATGCTTGCATATACCTGGAAGATAAGATCTCTCGGGTGCTGTGTGGTATTTTGGATGATTGCCACTTTTTTAATGCCGGAGGTCCTGTAATGCCTGAGTTTCAGGTGGTTTGATTAAAAAATGGACTCTTGGCAAAGGTGGCTGTCTCCACATCAAGTGTTTGGGCTGCCTGCTTGTAAATCACAGACATTTCCTGAGCTACCAGCATTTAGGATAATTCATAACTTTCACTTCTCTTTTATTTTATTTTCTTTTTTAAAATTACTTTGTACATCTTATTTCTCCATCAGTGTAAAAATATTGTCTGGAGAGCAATAAACAAATTAGGAGCCTCTCTGTGCTTGTATACAGTAAGGCAGGAAATGGGCCTCCTAAATGTGTGTGCAGGTGTGACCATAAAAATGCTCGAATGCTGTTGTTCATTGGAATTGAGTTATTCTGGTGAAAACCCTGGAGTACTGGAGTGGTTTGGAACCAAGAAAAGGCTAAACTTGACAGGGCTGTGCTTTACAGACCCTACAGTCCCCTGCCCCTTCTCTGGCTTGTTTCTCATCTGTGGGTTAACCGATGAAGCTTTTTTCCCCTTGAGTTACTGAAAGTGGTGTGGGTCAGAGAGCTCATCTTTCCTCTCCACTTGTGAATTTGCCTTATTAGGAGATAGTCAGACAATTTTGTCCAAGTGTGTGACTAACTGTGGACTCCATTTTGTAACACTTTTGTCTATAGAAACGATTAAACAATTCCTTAGTCACAAAAGAACGAGCAAGACGGACACGCTGCTTTCCTTAAGTCCCTTCCAGTGTGTCCCCAGTAAGGGGCTTGATCAAAGCATTTTGCTATTACACAGCCTAATCATGGAAAGGATCTGATTCTGGTTTAGTGAAATGATCCCCCTCAAAAGTTGGCAAAAGCAGGTTGGCCCCATCTCCCATTTGGACTTGAGGATCCTCTAGAAGACACATTCTTCTGCTGGACATGCTTCATGGAGCTTACAGATCCAGCTGCCAGGCTGTTTCACCTTGTGTCTTTCAATAGGAGGGCTTTAAACTGGTTTTAATACCTGCACAAATTGTGCAGGTAAGAAACTCCCTCTTTTTGAGGCTAAGACTGAATATATTGTCCAAGGGAACAAGAGCTTTAGAGCAAGAGCAGTTTCTCTGGCAGAGCTGTAGAAATAAGACAGCTTAGCAGCACATTTTTTTTTTAAAAAAGTGTGCTCCATAAAACATTTTCTGGAGGGAAACTTCACATCAGCAGTGATTTATCTTCCTCTAGGGGAAGGACTAGAGGCAGTGAAATATTTTGCTGTTTAATATCCAGTGGAAGAAATGGCTTCACTCTCATACTAATGATGTTGTGTTAGTATCACTGAGGTCATACACCTCTGTGCCAGCCAGTCCGCTGGGCAAAGTTCATTGTGCATTCTTAGGGAAGCCAAACAGTGTTTTCTTTTTTGGGAGGATATTCTGCCTAGTCTTTGGCACTTCACTTTGTATTGGAAACATAACAGTTCCTTCCTAGCGCATGCATGATTTACAGTAATATCCTATTATTTAGGTATGGAGCACAAAGAATGTATTTGCAGGAAAAGGGCCTGCTTTAGTAGGACTGTAAATTAAGCGGAAAGGTGCATTATGGGGAGGCTGCTTTTTCAAGACTTCTAACAGACCATAGTTGTAAAGCTTTCTAAACAAATGAAAAGAAAGCCACTTTATACAAGTGGAGCCTTTTGTCCAAGTTACAGCTTGGAGAAATGTTTCATTGGGATACTAATTTTAAAGGATTTTTACAAGTCTATGTTTTCAAAAATTTTATTCGTATTAATAAGTTCTTATTTATTGTTTCAATTTAATGGCAGTGGTACAGTCAATATGCTTATAATAGTCTTAAATAACAGATACACAAAGATTTTTTTTGTGTGTTCCCAAGCTGTAGTGAGGGGATGCCAATGAATCAGCCAACAATTGCCTTGGTTGTTGCTTTTTCAGTAGGAACTTTGAGATTTAGAAATTGCCTGCCCTTACCAAGGAAAGTATGTATTTTGAAAGCTCTTGTTGAGCTTTGGTTTTGATCAGCAAACGGTGAGTTTGCTTTTGGCCCAATTAAAGACCTGATCCAAAGCCTGCTGAATTCACGTGGAGTGATTCCAGTCATTTTGAAAGAGTTCTGGATCTGGCCCATATTTTTAGCAAAGAGATGATGAAGAGTGGTGCCTAAGCATCTGTCAGTTCTTTCTAGCAAGGCCACATCTGGGTTCTTTTTCAGTTTGCTTCTGCTTTATCTTAGACTTCAGTTCCACTCCTGTGGGCCAGGAGCCCAAACTTTTGTTTTTATACTCCCATCCTTCCCCTCTTCTTGAACACCCATCGTGAAGCAAGCAGGACAAAGTACTGGTGTAAAAACCATAAGATCTTCCAGACTCTGCATGTTTTGGATTTCTTTGTGTGTTTTTCTTAAGTTTGTTTTTGCCAACATCTCCCTCCTGTGTCTCTCACATATTTGCTGTTTTTCTGAGATACTGGAGGAGCGTTTCTAACAAAGAACACTGCAGATGTAGCTACAAAACTGGCAATGCATTCCCTTGCTGGGGAAAAAAGCTACGAAATGGTCTGCCCAGATAGGATGTTAAGGGAATGATTCTTCCTTTTCCTTCATATCAGATTGTTTTGCAAGTGTATTGTAAGTGGGAGGATGTGTTTAGGACACATGTTTTAGGAAACTCTTTTCTTATCTGTGTAGGCCTGACTAACCAGGCCAGTTTCATACTCTTGATAGTTTCTTTGCAGTCACATAGGTTTGAGTATGAATTAGTGCAGGTCTTCAATGTGCATCTGAAAATTACAATTTCATAAGGTTTGAGTTGTATCAGAGGCAATGCTGGAACACTGGTGTGTATTCTCTCACATGTCATAACTCTTTATTTAAACAGTCTTGGGTGTAAGATTACCTTACAGATGTGTTGGACTGGGGAGTCAAGAGCTGCTGATGCCTCACTCTTCTGGCAGCCCTTGTGAACACCGTGCTTATATAATGCTCTTAGAGGGGGGACACTGTTGCATCAACACCTCTGCATTACCTTACTGAGGGTTACTGCTTTTGAGCCACTCGTTCTTAGTACCCTGCACAAGAGTCTATTAGGCAGGATTAAGATGTGGCTTTGTACACTTGCTGTTCAGCTGCTGGGATGTTCGGAGGAGTCAGGTGGGAAGGAAGGGGACAGAATGCAGAAAAGATCAGAAAATAGCTGCAGGGAGAAATTACTGCAAATTCATAACTGTCAAAAACTGTCAAAACCTTTAAATAGCTTGCTGGGCCAATAAAACATCAGTAGAGATGCATTGCTGCAGAGCTCAGTTCCAGGCAGCCTCAGTATTACTGAGGAATGAGGAGTGATCCTGTCTCTCATGTCTCTCTGTGACTTAAAAAAGATTGCTAGATCCATTGGTTGAGGT
This sequence comes from Mohoua ochrocephala, assembly GCA_013398855.1. Taxonomy (NCBI): domain Eukaryota; kingdom Metazoa; phylum Chordata; class Aves; order Passeriformes; family Acanthizidae; genus Mohoua; species Mohoua ochrocephala. The sequence continues at coordinate 655,219 of VZTA01004464.1, forward strand.
TTAAATGGGCTGTGAATAGGACTCGTTTCTTGTGGTGATGTTTCTGGAATTAAAACACTTAAGAAAATGTCATTTTGGGTGCCTTTTGGTAGGGAGCCAGGAAAACGAACTTCTCTCTATAGTGTTTTCAATGGTTTATGCAGCATTAGCATACAGACATGCATACATATATATATAAAAATATATACATACGTACATGTATATGTAAATAAAAACACCCATAATAGAAGTCAGACAATTATACTTTGTTCAGAAGAGTCAGCAGTTTGATTTTTTCAAACCCATCAAGCAGGACCTGCATTTCTCTCTATTTGCTTCTCCATCGCCGTGTTTGATCCAGCACAGTTTGTTGTTCCCTTCTTCTGCTGTACCTAAATGGTTTTTTAAGTAATTTGCAGATGAGGGATGTGTGAGTGAAAGCCACGTCCAAACAGGAGATAATGTTTTGAACTTTTCAGGTGTTGGACTAGCGTATTGAAACTACTCCAGGATTTTGTTTGGTTTGGAAAAGGAAACTGTGGGGGTTTTTTTGCTCTTAGTAATAAAATCTCCAGGGTGAATTTTGATGGCTGAGGTCTGTTTTTCTGAGTTTAAGCATCCAGCGTGCGTAACTGAGATTTATGCCAAGGCAACTGGAACTACTGTGATTGATCCTATGGAAAATTTTGAAGTGAGGCTGTGCCTCACCTGTGAGTGTTCCAGGTGTGTTCAGGGGCTCATCCTTTTTACTGCACAGTTTGACTTTGGTCCAAAGGGGTACAAGAAGATGTGAGTGTCTGAACAATATGCTGGATAGGAAACTTGACTGAAAAAGCTCCAACAGGATTGTGATGTTACTGGACATAGCCAGTAATTGTTTTTAATATTTTTATTTTGGATTGTGCTACAAATTACTTGTTCTTTATGAGCTGAGCTAATTGGTTCACAGAATGAGAAGGACACAGAGAGAAGGGAGGGGTAGCTAACAATACGCAAGTTGGCATGTGCTGTGGACTTGCCGTCTGGTTGAGGAAAGGATCGAGGGATGCATGTGCACAAAACTGTCTGCCAGTGGCTGGGAGCTGGTTAACTGCTAATCCAGGAGCTGCATGCCACTGGCTCTGAAGCTGCAGGCTTTGCTTGGCAAGCAGATTTTGAAGCATTTGGAAAAGAATGGGACTCAACTCTTCTCGTGTCCTTGAGGATTGCTGTTTATCATGGCTATTCTGCACCAGGACTGAGAAATCAATTCGGAAGGAGGAGAAAGAAATTTGAGCAGACTTGAACATGGAGTGTAAGTGTAGGAACTCCGTCTGTGTAAAAGACAGATTAGGGGACAGTGTGCACCTGGAGCACTGCTTGGTGATGTTCTTGGTCAGGTAACTTAAGGCTCTGCAATCTATCAGCACGTGCAATGGCCTTGGGGTTTAATTATGCTGTACTTGGGGAGAAGGCAGGGCTTTGGCCAGACACTCAGCAGAAGCATCGTGAGAGGTCTGGGCTGTGCTGCTGGGGGAAATCCTCTCTTGCTCAGCTCTACTCTGAAACAGGCTGTTTGTAGATGTAGAGGGAATAATTCATAGTGAGAGGGGGTCTGGGAACAAGTTAGTTTAAACTCCTAAGTCATTCTTGTTCTATCCATGAGAAAGTGATATTCAAGCTTCTGCAAGAATTGAAATTACCTATAAATAATGGGATAGGGTGGCTTAAATCAGAACATGTATTTCTGTGCTGACAATGCACAGCATCTGCTTCTGCTTTAAGCAGGGACTGAAGAGACTCGGCAAAAAAACAGCCTTTGGCATCACATGCAGGGGGAGCTAATAAAAGGCTATAAATCGAGCAAATATATGGGCCTCTTCACATTGACAGTTCCCTTTGAGAAAGTAATTAGGGATGGGGATGAAATTTTAAAGAAAACACATGCACTGGGAGACTTTGAGTGGATCTCAAACAAGAGAAGAGCAAAGAATGTATCGGTACTTTCTTGTGGAGTATAAAATAACCAGCCTTTAGAGAGTGAGCTGGAAGTCAGAAATTTTGCCCCAGACTGCTGCCTACTTGAGGAATGGCTTAGCCTATGGTATGTCTTCCATTTCTGATGGATCTTTGAAGTGAACTGTGTTGCTGGATAAAACACATGGTATTTATGTTTTGACAGCAAAACAAATACCATGTATTCATATGCTTGGACACTAATCTTTTGAAGAGAAAAACAAAACCCAAACTCAGCCGTGATAAAATCTTGGCAGCAAAGTAGACCCAGATGAACTGCATTTTGTGTGCAGCACAAAAAAGCTTCAGTTTTTTCTTCCCCTTCCCTGGCTGACTGGCCTTAACACTTTGCAGCAGATAGTTTGCAGTTGCTTCCAGGTTCTTTCACAGGCTGTAGTTATCTTTGTGATTACATTCAATATTCTATCGGTGATAAAATTCCCCTGATGGTTTTAAGGAGAGTCCATGAATGTGAGTTGCTACAGGGCAACTTAGCAATGGAATTCTTTAAAGAATCACTCTTGACTATGATTCAAATTGTTGGCAATCTGTCCTAAAACACACCAAGACTGTATATGCTTCTACAGGGGCTTTCTCAAATGGGTATTGTTTCACAAGTAGTGCTTTCAGGTGGGACTGCAATGGAAGGAGTTATACTAGACAAAGTTACAGTTAGAGAAAAATCTGCAGGATTGATTTCTCTTTTCTGCTTTGGCAAGAGTGTTTTTATTCAAGCAATACCTGAAATAGTGTTGAGCGAATTTGAACTTCTCAGGATTAATTGGAAGGAAAGGTAGATAGAGTGGGAAATGGCTCAAGGCCACCACGTGTTCTTTCCTGTAGATCCCTGATACAGTCAGGGCTTTGGAGCTGAAGTCTTGATTTCTAGAGGTGGGAGTTCTTCTAGAGGTCTTTTTCTGTAGTGAGGTTTTCTCAGACTGCTGTGCAAGGCTGATGACGTCCTGAGGAAAAAACCTGCATTAAAGGAAGGCATCAGCAATACTCGTGCTTCTTTTAAAGCCTGGGTTCCGTTTGCTTACCTCTTTGCCGTGCTTTAGCCCCATTATTTCCAGTGGGATTTAAATAGACTCTTCACTGTAACACAGGGCAGACTCGCTGGCCTTTGGTTAGCAAAAAGCAGGAGTTGAATTAATATCTTTTCTGACAGTACCTCAAGAGTCTGAATAGACATTAGCAGTAAATGACTGGTAATTACTCTGGCTTCCTAACCTAGCAGAGACCCTGCTGCTGTATTAATCTCCTGGCTGTGGAATGCAGCAGAAAGGTGTTAGGCTGTGAAGGCTGCCCTGTGCAAAGCTTGAACCAAATCTCAATCAATAGACGAGCATAACCAGCTGCAGCCTTTTGATCTGGAGAAATACAGGACTCAATTGACTCAATAGCAGGATGCTGTCATTAGGTGGCCAAGTAATGTTACCTCTCCATCGGATTTCTGTAGAAGTTTGCAGTTTACACTGCATAGTACTGCTCTAGGGAGAGACTCTCTACAGGACTCCTGTATGTTCACACAGCTCCAAAGACTGAGCTGCCACTCCTGAGATGTTTAAAAAGGAGCTCTTTTGAAAATATGTCTTTATTGTGGGGGCAAACTTCTGCAGAAGAGCTCAGGAAGGCGTGTCAGTGGGAAGGGCTTGGTTTAGGACTGCTGACCAGCAGCATCCCACTGTTTCAGATCTTAGTGTTCAGGAAATCAAATGTATGCTTTATGATTTAGCACAATTGAAGCTGTATATAATTTTATAATACACCATGTAAGAAAGGAATGAAAGGCTTCGTCTACAGGGAGTGCTATACTTAAAAGAAGGGCTTTTAGTCAATTTTTGTACATTGAAACTAATCTGTGGATACTTTTTAAATCTGCAGGCTTCATGCAAACATCCAGTTACACTCTGTAGATCCCTGGCTGGCCGGGGGTGTTTTAGCTAACACATTCAAGATGGATATTTGGCAGCATTTAATTTTAACTGCCCGGATGGCTGAAAGGCCAAGTGCTTTATTACACATCTCGTACTGGGACTGCTCTCAGTGCTACCAGAGGCGTGTCAGTTTTTCTGTTGTTAAAGTTGCTAGTAAAAGTCTTGGAGCATGTTTTGGCCAACTAGAAAGTATTTGAAAATCTCGTCCAAGAAACGGAATAGTGCAATCTGTTATTTTTGTGGGATGGTGGGTGGATTTACAATGCAGTTGAACAAAATAAGATCATGCATAGGCTTCTGAGTCTCTGTAGTAATTCTGCTTCCTTCAGAGCTCAACTTCTGTTTTGTCTTTTTGTAAACTTTCTCAAACAGTACGGTTTTAAACCTGTTTCTGGAATTGAAATTATCAATTTAGATCTGGGAAAAGCTGATCCAACAGTAATTTGCTGTCAGTCACAGCCAGTGTGTTCAGACCAAAGGCTCCTTTGCCTGCAGACAGCTGGAGCACAGGGAATCCCAAGTGTGCAGAGCTGAATCAGTGGTACATTGGACTCACAGCTCCAAAATTATTGCTTACTTAGGTAGCCGTATGTACAAATAAAGAGATTCAAACTTTTAAAGCAGATCAGAATGAACTTTTAGGCCATTTTTCGGTGATACTTATCAAGATGGCTGGGCAAGATTCTATAGGATATTACATGTGCATTTGGGTGATGACAGATTAAAATCTTCTGGTTTAATACTTTCTCCCCCCTCTCCCTACTCACTGGACTTGAAATCTTGAAAAGAGCTTAATAAATCCTCGTTAACATCTCAGATCTTCTGAAACTTAGTCCCAAATTCTGTGCTTCAGCCTTGTGGAGAACCCGCAGCATGCACCAGTTTCTCCAGAGAGGATCTGTATCTCTGGGCTTCATTCCTAAAAGACTGTAAATCTGTTTCTAAATTCCACAAAATACCCAGTGGGCTTTCCTTGACACTAAATATCGATCATACACATAATGGAATATTCTATTTTTGGAGTTTATACCGAAACAATATAGAACGGACTGCCTTAGTTTAGCACTCAGATATTGAAACTTGGCCTACATTTTGAAACTGCAGGCCTTATTTCCCTAATATTTCCTACAGAATAATGCAATAATTTGGGCTTTTGAAGCACGTGTGATGTAAGCTGTGATCAGATGCAATCTGCCTAGATTTTGCTTACTTACCCCAGCTGTTTCCTTTCAGGGACAGGACACTGCTGGACCTAATTTCTCCTTCCCAAGAAGTGTGCCTGCAAAGTACAAAACTTCCCGCATTAGGTGATCTGTACCAAGTCTCTTGCCAGCGATGCCTAAATGTAAAGGTAGAAATTGAGAATTTAGTGAGTCTTACTAGCTGAAAGCTGAAGGTTGTTATTCTGTTAATAAAGTAGGTTATGCTCAACATAAATGGAGCTGTTACCAAGTGTGCCACGGTGCCACTTTTGAAGGAAGTGCTTGTGGTAATCGACTGTTATTGTTCTGAAACATTGCTCTCCTTGTTATCCCTGTTAAAGCACAGGAGAGAAAGGTCTGCAAAGGGAGGCAGCATTTAGTTAGGTGGACAGAATTTACAGGATAGATACTGAAAATTGAACCAAACATGAGCGGTAAACATCTGAGAGATTTTCAGGTGATTTATGTGGGTCCAGTAGATGTTAACAAATTGTCCTACTAAGTACAGATAAGTAGTAAACCCAATTCTTTCTATGTGCCACCTGTTTCTTTGGGTTTTTTTCTTCCTCCCTCCCTCCACTACAGGAAAAACCCAACCCCTTGTTGACGGAAGTATATCAAATAGGAAGCATTATTACCCCCAGTTTCCCAGGAGTTGATTTACTCCTGAGCAGTAAAACCCCAAACTGTCTGAACTGCAGATTTACCCAGATCCCAGGGTTCAGTTCAGTCCTCATTTTGATCTGTAAAGAAAAGCAGTCTCTTGTGGAGAGGTTTAGGAGACATCCTGCCTTGCATGGTCTTTCATAAGAATTGAGATGCATTTGAAATACAAAACAGATGCATTTGAAATACAAAACATTCTCTCTTCAAAGTATCTTTTCAAGGATGGATAAAAGTCAGACCTGCTGGGGTGAATTAGCTTTATCTAGGGTGAGATTCAGTCTTCAGCTTAAATACTGGTGTTCTTCTCCTCTGGATTTCCTGGGCTTCAAACTGAACGCAGAAGCAGGAGGATTTTGTATAGGTGGCTGGTGATTTATCTTACCTCCTCTTCAGAGCAAAGTGCCACCCTGTAAATTCAAGTGGATAGGAAGTGCACGGTGAATTGATTGTAATGGGGTGTTTTCCTGCTCTCTACTCTTTCCTCTGTGTCTGTGCAATCCAGACAGGCTTGCAAGTGGTTCAGAACATGCAAGTTCCTAGAGTCCACGGGGCATAGGGCAGCCAGGCAGATAGTGCTTAAACCTACCCAGTGATTTGTGTCCCCACTTAAACTGGAGTTCTCAGTGTCAAGCCTTTTAGCTGGAGGTTGATCAAAACCACCTTTGTTTTCGTGTCAAGTTACAGTGTCAGTCTTACAGAACTAAGTTTTTTCACCCCTCAAATGCAAGTGCTATTCATATTGACTTATATTTGAATTAATTACTTCCATTTGTCACATATTGGCTATATAAGTAAACGAAAAAAACCTAAAAGGACCCGTCCAAAGCCTTTAGGGAACTCATTTAATGTCTCACATAAATATTGACTTCCAGAAAGGCTTATCATTTACATTAAAGGGTGAGCATAATATAACCAATAAACCATTTTTTAGAATTGTGGCCAGCTAAAAGAACATAAGATTTTCATAGAGCTTAACGTGCTGCATCACAGGAAGTAGAGATCCCAGGGGTCGGTTACATCTTTAATATGTGATCTGTGCTTGGTGCTGTTGGATATTGAGAGAATGCAAAAGAAATACCACTAGCTCATGAACATTTAAAAATGGTCTAAAATTTGGAGGGCCTGAATTCGACAATGTCCCTTTCTAAATATAATCATCGTTTATCCTGTGCCTAATAAGAGGTAGAATGTGCTACGCAGTACATAATCCTTGCCCTAAAGAATTGTCCTATTCTCAATGGACGTAAAGCACCAAAGAGAGCCATGAGGATGTCATTATGGATATAATGGGTGCAGTAGGTGGGATTTGGAGATGTACAAAGCACTGCAGGTAAAATGAAAAATCCATCTGAATAAGAAGCAGTGCAATAAAAGCAATTTGCACCAGCAGATACCAATGGTCAGAATGTGCTGGTTTAGAGGCTCCAGAGTCATGGTGACACTGACACAGAGGGTACCTACATTTCAAGAGTCAGGATACAAGAGCAGCGGAAGAAAGAAACCCTTTCTTTGTAGGAGGAGTAAAAGTAGCTCAATAAGCAAAGCAACTGCCAGGACAAGATCCGTGATCGTCTCCTGCATGCTTGACTGCAGGTAAAAGGCAGTTCTGAGATTCTTTCAGGGAACAATAAGATCTTTGTATATTTTTAGCTGTCATAAAGGGTGTTCAGGTGTGGTAGAACTGAAGGGGAAACAGCCCAAACAGAGAGATGTTACAGACAGTTTTGAGCAATATGTAAATGGTTAAGGCTGAGGGACAGACACTTGGAGAGGCTGTAAGAAACGAAGGCTTTGTAGTGGCTGGAGGGCTTTAGCACCATGGGGGGAAAGAAGCAGCTGTGTGTGTGTGTTGTAATTGTTTATTAAGTAGAAACTGGCTGTTTGTAGTTAGTACTACCTCTCAATTGAACTCTGCTTCCCAAAGACCTAAAAGCCATTGGAGCTTGGAGCACATGTCCTTCTGGGAGTTGGGAGCATTAGAGAGCAGTTGGAAGAGAGTTTTGTCTGGGAGCCCGGGCAGAAGGAGGTCAGACTTCTGTTAGTCCCTGTCAGTGCGATACAGCTGCAACTGCTGTCTCTGCTGCACTTTTCAAATGGATCCCATCCCTGGGCTGTGTGGCCCAGGGTTGTGCGCACAGTGCTTTTCCATTTGTGGTTCCAGGAACAGCACTCTTTTTAAAGCTGAAGGCAGAGATGAGTGAATGCAGCTCCAGATGGGAACTGACAAGTTTGAAAACATGTCAGCATGTGTATATTTTTAATTTCAAAGGCATCACGCTAGCGTTAGAGTTGCTTTAATTCTAGAAGCAACTCTGTAGAACTATACGATTCCTAAACATCTCTACCATAGCACAGGCGCGTTGGCAAAAGCACAAGCCCCTGAGGGCCACTTAATCTGAAATGAAGGTGAAATATTCTTTTTCTGGTCTTTTGGACTGACCAGCCACTTAATGAGAATGTTGTTGTTTGGACTTACTCTGACATTACGTACATCAGTTGCAGAAAACTGAGGAGGAAAAATTTGTTATGGATACCTAAATAATCTTGGCTTTTGGAATTCAGTCCACAGAGTTCGGTAAGGTTGAAACTGAAGATTAATCTAAACAGATTCTATTAATAGTGATGCTGCTAGGAGACTGAGCCTGAATTCTCTGTACAACAGCTGATGTGTGTTCTGAAATATGTTTGGTGTTGGTGCTTGAGATGTAGATTTGGAGGTGGCAAAGATTCTTAATGCAAAGTTTCATCACATGGGGATTATTTTATTTCCTAGTTGACTCTACAAAATGACATTTGGCCTCCAAGGCCATTTTTTTTTGTCAGTAGGGATGCTCGAAGGGAATGGAGGGTGTGCCTCCACTTTTGATAACGGGAGTTAACATATGGGACCATACAACTGCTTCTCACTTCCACTGTGCAAGACTGACACAATAAGCAGCAGCTCTGGAGGTCATATCTGGTGTGCCTTGGGTGTTGGCAGGAAGGCAGTGAAAGGCAAGATTGAGTGCTCAGTGTCTGTGGGTATTTGAGATCTTTACGAATGCCAAAATGTAGGTTACGGTGAGCTATCTAAACAAAGAGACATCTGGGTTCAAACTTCCCTCCACGCCTACACCTGACTCGCTGAGCTGTAAGCTAAAGTGGAATCTGAGCGCCCGATTCCTACAAGACTTCTCTCCTGAGCCGGAAAATATTTGGTTAAATAAATGGTTAAATAGCGTCCTACTTCACGGCAGAAAGAAGGATTTCTTTTTGCTTAATTTGCCTGCCTAGAAAAATGGCTGGTGCTGCTTCATCATGGGCTTCCCTAACAATGATTTTTGTTTCTTTGATATAGTTTGTCACTGTCTCTGTATTACTGCTCATGTGCCGTGAATCTTAGAACAACGACCTGTGATAGTAACTGGTACAAAATGTCTGGAGGCTTAATCAGTGTCTCCATCAACAGCTTTCATCTCAGTGAAAAGAATAGAAGAAAAGAACAGAAATAGCATCTGCTGAAGTGATAACCTGAGGTCCTGAGGCAGCCATTGCTTTGTGACCTCCTTGCACAGTTTCCTTCCTAAGGCGACCCATTTCCCGAGCACCCCTTGTTTCAGGTGTGTGGAGAGCCTGGAGGTGCTTGGTTAGTGGCCCCTGGCAATTGACCCTGGAGGCCTTTGCCTTGTCTGCTGGGATCATTTTATTGCCTTCCTGCCTGAGAACAATGAGCTTTTAGTTCTGACACTTAGTGAGATAAGCCTTATATAAATGGCCCTTATATAAAATGAAACCGAATGGTAAAACTGCCTAATTAGTAAAATACAAAGTAGACTACATAATTGCATAAGAAGTGAAAACTACAGATGTGAATACCGGGGCATGCTGTGTGGTGTTATTGTGAAAAGCCTAGTTATGGTTTCTATTTTTTAATGAAAAAGGTTTCTTGAGCAAGTTCTAGTCGTCTGACTCTGCAGAAGAGATTAAACCAAAACTGACCCCAAAAGACAATAGAAACTGTTATTATACTGTTAGGCCAGGTTGGAAATGGCTTCCTAAGGTTGGGCAAGCTGTGTCCAGGTGGGTGCTCTTTGATGGTAAGAGTTAACCTGCCCGAGGTCTAGTGCTGAAAACCAGTGAATGTTACAGTTAGAGCTTGCATGCTGCTTGGATAATTCAGATATCGGTATTTCCCAGCTTCACAGATATCTGCAAATGTTACATTCCTAGTTTCTGCTTTTAAAAAGACATTTCTGTTGAGCAACTTCTTATCTCTCCTTACTATTTTCGGTGTTCCAACGAAAGATGCCCAGATTGAATCCGAATACTGTATAAGGCTGTTTACTCTATTTAGACTGCTTCCTAAGGAAATGCCAGGCTTTTGCGATTGTCCTGTCAGCGGAATAATTTCTGAATTCATTGGTCAGTTTTCACGTTTGAGAAGAGAGCTGGAAGCCTGGAACAGCATTGCTCCTTCTGAAATGGAAGGGTGACACAAACGAACATTCCTGCTCAGGAGGAAGCAGCAGCGTTTAGCTGTTGCACATCATTTGACAGGAGCTGACCGGTGAATTGGCCAGTGTGGATACGTCATCTTTACTTAGATTTTTCTCTTTATAAATGAACTATATACACATCTATATCTAAAACAAGGGGAAGAGCTGTAAGAAATACCTGAGCATGTCAAATGAGACCAAATGACAAAGAGACAAAGACTACCTCAAACCTGAAACAAATTTCCTCTGAAAAATATAGCTGTGATCCTTGGGTTGTTTTTCTTTGGGGCTCATCTCGCTGCTTGAAGTCAAAGAAAATGAAGCGCTGTGTGATTTGATATTATTGCAGGGAGGAACTTCATGGGTCATCAAATCCAGTGCTATGAAAAACGTGCATTCAACCAAAAGCACAGTTGATAGATGTACCTGCCCTTCATCTTGTGTCTTGAACTGCTTCAAATTTCTGATAGCTCGGATGTGTTGCTTTGAATGGGAATGGAACATTTTACTGTTGGTGCTAAATTATGAGCTTGCTGGCTCTGTCTGCCCTGAGCTTTGCTGTCAGTGGCACAAGAATGCTGGAATAGATAAGAAGTGATGAATGAGTAGTTCTTAGGGGTTTTTTCCTAAGCATCTGCTGTTGGCCACTGTCAGAGACAGGAGGCTGAGCCTGCTGAACTCGTGCTCTGGTATCAAACAGGAGTTATTTTCTTAAGAATTTTGAAAATCCTCTCTCCTTCTGAAGCAGAGGAGAGGAAGGAGGGGGGTCCTGCATGACTGGACCGCTGTAATGCGTCATGCTTGGAGGAGGAGGAGGGCTACGATTTCCAAACAAAGCATTCCTGTTGCCTCGTGTTGCCTCCCTTCACCCGAGGACTGCCGGCTGCACGTCGTTCCTGCCTGCCACGCTCTGCTATCCCTTGCACTTTCTCAGGGAAGCAGCTTTGGCAAATGTTTTCTTCCTCCATCGTGCTCACGTATTGGAGAATATCTGTGGAAATGGGAGGCTGCTCGATCACACTCACATTTTGACAGAGAACTGGAAGCTGTGCAGAGAGATGATCAGAGGTTCATAACACACCACCTTGGAAACAAAATGTTTGGCTTTGTCTTTAACTTTGCAAAGTTGTCTATGTCTTAGCCAGAGATTCTGGTTTTTTATTTGAAGGGCGTGACTGAATGTGGAAAAGACTGAATTGGGGCTTGTGTGTAAAAGGTTTAAGACTGTAAATGATTGAATCTGCCATCTATCTAATATCTGAGTTTCTGGGGGGATCTCTGGATTTCACTTGTGCAAATGTGACCAGTTTGAACATCTGAAATTGCAAATAAACAAGTTAAGCTTGGTGCTATGAATAATAATCTTTTTACCATAAATAGTTTCTGAGTTTGCTGGTTTATTGGTTCACTGCCCTTCCTCCCTCCTTGATTAATTTGAATTTCTAAAATTTCCTGAGTTTAACGTCTATGAATTTAAAAAACCTGATCTTATAAACGCTTGCACAGACACACATATGAGGTCACTTTATCTTTTGACATTAGAGCTTCGTGAGCAGTAAAAACATTGACATAATCTTAACGCATCTGTTTCTAACTGGATGCTGAAATGAAGGGAAGCAGTGTTTTGTATCTGAATATGCAGGACAGATATGAGTGAAATAATCTCTCAATTAAACTTTTAATTTTTTTTCTTTGTAAATATTCCAGTTTAGTAGGTTTAGGTCTTAAACTTTTCCATTACTCCTTAGGGGATCATGTTGGATGAACCTGGGACAAGGAACATGTGATGCTCTTTAATATTGTCAGGTCTTGAAAGCTCCTGAATAGATTAAATGTCTTTTTGCCTTCTTAGAGATGGCCTTCTTGCCCTTTTTAGAGTTTGGATCTAATCCAAGAAAAGGCTAGGAATTAGCTCAGCTGCAAACAAAACCTGACTACTGGCTCCTGAATTATGAATTGAAACTTCACATAATGGAAATTTGAGGCCCAGTAGTCTAAACAAAAAAGTTGCCTTGCAGTGTTGTTTTTGAATGAGTGCAGGTAGTTTTGCTGGGTTTTTTTTCTGCATGGCTTTTGCTTCCCTTCCTGTTTCATTCTTACTTGTTTTAATACCGAATTGTAGGCATACAATACATAATTGAGAGGCTGTGGTACAGAAAGCTTTCCAAATGCATGTGAAATTTGGAAAACATAGCTCTTTACCTTCATGTTTGAAGGTACAGTGTGATATGGGTCTAAGGGAATGACTGCAAGATTTTATAAATGTGCATATAATACCAAACTAGCTTTAAAACCTTTTTTGCCCCTATAATGCTCAGGGGAGATTGTAATATTGCTTCGGTATTCCCAAGTGCTAATTTTGGCTAGAAAATGTCAGTATTAATTTAATTACTTAATGTTTCTGTCCATCTCATCATCATAGCTTTGATTGACTCCCTTTTCTTTCTCCACTCTCAAATTTAACATTGAAGTAACTCAATGATTATGTCTCTCCATCCCTTACTAGAATGATACAGGTCTGCATGCCTACAAGTATACCTGAAAGTCTCTGTAGGATCTGGCGCAGATGTAAAAAAGGTACAGCTAAAAGGAACAAATAATTATCTTGTTTCACCATCTCTAACCCATGGGCATTACCATATACCCGTTGATTAAAGTGCATTTTTCTGAAAAGCTGATAGTTTTGATCTAATGACACCAAGTGAAGGATTTGCTGTTTCACTTCTCCAGTTTTCTCCCAGTAACTAGTTGGCCTCACCCATAAATTGGTATCATATTTCTAATTTGTCTTGCTTGAACTGTGCAGCAGCTTCTGGGACTGAGCCCCACTGTGCCCTCCCTCCTGGGGAACAAGTCCTTTAGCGTCTCCTCAGGATTACTTCTTGCTGTTTATAATTGTCACTTCCCAACAGAGGGAGTGCTTAAAATCTCCTATAGAAACCTTTTGTTTCAACCCTCAGATTTTTTTCTCGGTGGCTTCTTTTCTGCCACCTTCAATTTTCCAATAAAAATTTAAAAATTTGGATACTCAGATTTGAGTGTAAAACATCAGTAGCGCCACGGAATCACATCCTGACTTTCTGTTCCCTTGTTTCAGAAAGCTGAAGGCTCTGTGAGTCATTTATTCATTGTGCTGTGGCAGTGGCAAGCTGCTCCTGAGTCACTCACCTGCCAGGATACTGAAATTCTTCAAGACATCCTCTTTCCTGGAGCAGTTGCCTGTTCTCTGTGTTGCCAGAGGTGCAGCTCTGGCTTTGCCTGTTTTAACTGAATGTGTGCACATTTTTCTTTCTTCTTTATACTTTTATTTTTTATTTCATTCTGCCAATCTATGTGTTAGCAGAACATTTCTTCCAAGGAATTGGTTATATCTAGACTTCAGCATTTTTATGTATCTGGATGAGCATCTGGCTAACTCTGATTAATGCAAAACCAAACTAAAGCAATTTCATTCCCCAGTGACTTTTTGCTGTCAGCTACTCTGAGATCTGTCAGTTAGCCAACGCTTAATCCATTTACCATGTGCTTTATTGACACATGAGCCAAATTTGTAGTCGGAATATCATGTGGTATAAGTCACGTGCCTTGAAAGTCGTAACTACTCGATCAACTCTACCAGCCAAACCTGTGATTTCAAATTCTGCAATCAGGTTTGTTTGAATACTGATATCTAAACCCCTTGAGACTGCCATTAGTTGCATTCCTGCCCTTTAATAGAAACCTAAGCAAATTTTTCAGCTTCACATTTTTCAACCAGTCCAGCACTGCTTTTGGACAAACAAGGCCCCGGTGGCCAAGGCATGAAGTTAGCAATCATTTCTTCTGGGGACCGTGGAGAATTGCATCCAGTGAGATTTGCATTTAAAAATGAACTCATTACAGGCTGAGTATCGGTTAAAGCTGTTAAAAACTGCAAACAGACTGGAAAATTTGGAGCTGATATATTAAGTGTTGGGTGAGGAAAGTGTTTCAAATAGATCACAGGCTGCTGGCTTCCATCAAGACATTGGTGACTCTTGTAATTGTGCTTCTGTGTTCCAAGTGCCTGTCAGAGGTCAGCATCTCTGGGAACTACAGTGTTTGTACTTGATGTCATTGTTTATACTTTGATTCACAAGTCTAGTTTCTTCTTATGTTTTCTTCAGTGGAAAGATATGTTGTTAATAAATGTTCCCAGACAGGAATGCTCATCACAGTTTCGCTAAACTTAACATGCATTTCTTAAATCTTCTTGAGCGGAGAAACTGGCCTGGCCTCGTAGTCAAAAGTTAAACTGGGGCTACTGCAGATTTCAGCTTGATCTCTTGCTTTAGATTCTCAAGTTTGGTGGCTGTTGCAGCAGCTTCCCAGGACCCAGTATCTTGGGAAGAGGATCTCACTGTTAACATTACACACTGAGGGTTTGGGAGGAGACGTAGAACTCATTTGATGAGATAACTTTTCTGCTTGAAAGATAATATTGAGGAAGCTTCGGAATATTCAAGGGCTTCCCTCTTTGCAAATTTATATCACTATACTGTAATTTCAAAAGAAGAATCTGTTACACTGTGGGAAGAACGTCATGGAGTTTAAAATCAAGTCTATTTTAGTTTTGCATAAATCCATCCTTACTAATCTTAATCCGCCTTTACTAATCTTGCTAGCCTTCTGCAGAACTGGAAAAGGCTGGTTTGAAATCAAAATAGTGCAAACTCAAGTCAAAACCCACTTCCTGAAGCCAGCTGGTGTGCAGTCATCACCCTTTACGCGCTTCTGATGGCGCTTCCGATAACTCGAATTATCCATGACTGATGTCTTTATCACAGCCTCCGTGCTGTAAGGTGAGGGAGAGCCATCTGCTCACAGCAGGATTAATCCATTTGATGGCCCATGAGCACATGCTGCTGCTTCATGGATCTGCCTCTCTGAGTGATGGGAGAGGCCGTGGCTGTCATATCACTGTAGGGACAGGCGTGTGGCTCACTGCACTTGAAAAAAGTCCCCCAGGATGCCCAAGCTTTTATTTTCTACATCAGCAGCAAAAGAAACACTTGTTCAGGGTGTTTTCACCTACGGCTTATACCTCTAGAAAAGAAGGCTGGAACTAAAACCCATAGTATGCTCAGTAGTATCTCAAAACTGAACTGGGGATTAAATTTTATTTTGCTTAAGGAGTGTAATAAATATTTATTTTGGGGAAATGGGAATGTCAGCAGAAGACTTAAATACAAAAAATAGTTTGAGATTTCTTCTTCTTCTTCCTTTTAGTTCCTTTGAGCTTTTCCTTTAGGGTTTCATTATTAACAATGAAATAGCAAACCTGCTCAAGGGCAGAAGTGTGCTCTGAGAATCATAAGTGTGGTTATAAAAACAATTTTTTCCTCCATAGTATACCAGATAGCTTAAATTTTAACCCTGTAAAGCAGGATCCATGAACTGGGCCATATGAATTTTTGCTGATAAGGTTTTGAATTAATCCCATTTTGTACAGACCTGTGCTTGCAGAAGCTTAAGGAAATTCATCACAGTTGCAGATTGTTTTCCAAGTAATATCCTCATGGACTATGAAGCCTATCATTTTATGATAAATGCATAGAGGTTTTGCTTAACTTCATTTTTGAGCCACTCCATCTCTAATCTCCGTTGCTCAGTTTTTAAGTAGGCTTTGGCAGTCTGGCTGAACTACAGTAGTGCTGACATTGAAATTGCACAGTACGAGGTGGGGGGAGGGATGTTAGAGGAGGTTCACTGTAGACACAGCTTGGATTTTTCCTCCCCTTTGATACAGCTGAAACTCTTACTTCCTGCACAGACAAGCAGTCAGCGTGATTTTTGAATATTTGGGTAGAGGATAATATACAGCAAAGTAATTCAAGTGTAATCCCTAAGGATGGGATAACAAATAACATCCCTGCTGTACAGGCAGCTAGAATTATTCAGAAGGTGTAAAGGGGCTTTAATGTTGTGAGGAGCTGCCTGTAAAGGGTGCTTTTGAGTAGGCACATCTGTAACTTTGCAAATGAAATCAGTGGCAGGCACAGGCGAGGCTGCTGGGTTGTTTGCTGTGCCGAGGAGGTGACTAAGCATCTGCAGCTGCTGGCAGGTGTGCTCAGAGCTGCAGGTGGGGCTTCCAAGGCCGCTCTGCAAAGCAGGCGTTTGCTCGCAGTGATCGAGGCATTGTTACCGCTGCTCGTTCCAGAACAATCATTGTTGAGAAGATTACAGCATTAAGTAAATATTTTCCTTGATATCGGTGTTATTATCTTTTAATCTGACTGGGTAAGGGGGAATGACAGTAGCTCTGGGAAGAGCTGTAGTGGCAAACTGGCTCTCAGGTATTTTGCTCAGGGCTCTTCTGCTCCGTGGGGCTGTGCCAGGGCTGAAACAAGGGCAGCAGGGGGACATTTGGGCCAGCATTTGCACTGCCACTGCCAAAATCTGGGCCAAAGCATGAATGGCTTTGGAAATCAACATTCCCATTTCAGACATGGTTCCCTCTTGCTTACTGTAGCAGCAGATACTAAAGTTTGAATTTCTGCAGGTTGAGCTACCTTGAGATAACTGCAAAGGGGAAGGATTGTGTGAAGAGATGCTGATATACTGCTCTTGATTGTGAGTACACCTGAATAGAGAACTATCCAAACATTTTTTGTGATCCGTGACGTGACCTTGCATTACATATCTGTCTCTGAGGCAGATGACAAGCTTTTACTAAAAAAAAAAACCCTAAAAACAAACCCAAATCCTAAAACTCACTGATTTGTAGCATCCATCCAAGGTAGCGTTTGTTAAAAATGGTTGTTAGTTGTACAGGAGTGTGTTGGCCTGTTCCTTTTTTCAGAGTTTGGGTTTTACAGCCTGTGCTGTGGTGTTAAGCCGTGGCAGAAGGGGAGCTGTGGCAGCGTGGGAAGCGTGCAGCGTGTTGGCACATAGCGGCTTCAGGCAGGAGCTCCATCTCCCATCCATTCACAATCAGATGGCCCAAACCCACCCCAGGTTTATTCATATTTCTACAGGCTTGTTCATATTTCTACAGGTTTCTGTCCAATTCCTTACTTCCTACTGTCATCTGAGTTGTTGTAGTTACAGAATGGAGGCTTATATGACAAATAGCAATGAAATGAAGTTATGCACAAGTGGGTGCTGTTAATTTCAGTTAGAGTGATTGAAAGGCTTTGAAGAAATTAAAAGGCTTGGGGTTTGTTTGGGGTTTTTTTTCCTAAGAAGGTATAAATGAAAAGTGAACCTTTTAAACAGATGGATGTGTGAATGATGAGGAGGTAATCTGATCTATAAATATAAATGGAATTTTGTCTACTGGCTTCAGGCCAAAAAGCAATAGGTTTAAAAACAATTTAAAATTAAAAACCCCTGCTTTAACTTGAAAATAGTTTTTCCTCTGAACAGACTATTTCACAATGAATGACCGGAGAGGCTCTTGATGAGAATTGCTATTCAACTGAGGAGCTCTGTCAGGCATGCAGCTCTGGAAGTCACAGCATGCGACTCTACCCTCGTTGCCAAAGTTCTGCAGGCCAAATTATTCCCAGGATGACCCCTAAAAAACTGAATCTGTGTTGATGCGTATTTCCTCTTACAGTGCTCTTTTGCAACTACGACTTCAGCTGTG
This sequence comes from Mohoua ochrocephala, assembly GCA_013398855.1. NCBI lineage: Eukaryota > Metazoa > Chordata > Aves > Passeriformes > Acanthizidae > Mohoua > Mohoua ochrocephala. The sequence continues at coordinate 673,082 of VZTA01004464.1, forward strand.
CTGGGTCCACCTAGCCCTATATCCTGCCTGTGACTGTAGCCAGTAGCAGTTGCCTGAAAAGGAGTGTTGGAACAAGTCAGATGAGGTGCTTGGCCAAAATACTGTCCCTGATTCCTACAACTGCGGTCCAGAGTGCTCTTAAATCAGCAGTGGTGTCTTCTTTGCACAGTGTCAGGCAAGGATCACAGAGCATGGTGCAGAGAGTGCCCTGGCAGCACAGCGCGCGCCAGGGCTGGGTCTGCCAGCATTTGGCTCCTCCTTTGGAGGAGTCGGGAGATCCAGCCCCAGATGTCTCCATGGAGAAGCTGGGCTGGTCCTCAAGTTGGGAGGGACAGTCTGCTCAGGTGAGCGTGTGGCTTCTTTCTCACCGGCAGGTCCTGGGCAGCAGTCCCACACCACAGCTACTTGGAACAGGCCTGGGAAGGGAATGGGCCTTCCTGAGCTCAAGCAATATTATGTTTTGGGCATTACTGAAGAATAATGGACTCTTAGTCTAAATAATTGTTGTAATAAAGCTAAATAAGTTAAGAACACCTTCTGTAGTCAAAAACTATTCAGCTAAAGTGGAGAGTTGAAATATGCAGAGGAAAAGCTTCCTCCAATAAAGCAAAGGGCAGCAGATGTTATTAGGATCTGTTTTGCTATCACAGCAGTGCTGATCCCAACTCTCCATTGCATTTCTAGGCTGTTGCTTTTCTTCCTGGGAAGGCTGTGAGGGTCATATGAACTGTGCTTCCTGCTAACAGCCCCACTGTTGAAAACTTGAGAGAGCTTTTCAATTTGCCAGACTTGTGGTGAAAGCCTCTGATCTGCGTTACACAATCGAGCCTCAGTTCATGCTTGTCGGAGGCCAGTAGCTGCTAACATGTGGGCAGCTCCAGTCTGCCTCTGAAAGGTTTTGTTCAGTGTGTGCCTCTGCTCGGCCCCATCAGGCCCTTGTATTTTTCAAAATGCTAAGTACTCAGCCTTGCTCCAGTACATTATCTCACAAATCTTCTATTGTTTGGCCCTTTTCTGAAGAGCACATTATGTGTGGTGGCACGAACCGTGGCCAAGCCGTGTCTGCAGTGCACTCAGAGGTGCTCTGGGCCGGAGCTGGTGCCACCCACCATTGGGTCGGGGGTGCTTTGGACTTGTTCTTCTGGGCCTAAACTTGTCAGTGAAAGCATAAAGTACTGTGGCTTTGTTCAGTGGGGACAAGCAGTGACAGGTACATAATGTTCCTATTCTTGGAGTTGTCAGATGGAAGGGAGTTAATATGATAATCCATAATACTTTGTCTTCTGTGATCTTGAGAGATAGCCATGCTTACGCATCTAATTTCCACTGGAGAAGGTTGGAGGAAAGTAAAACAGTCCCTGTTAAGGCTCAAATCCAGTCTAGCCAAGCTGCAGAGTTTTCATCAAAAGCAGGAAACAGATGGACGGGCCCAGCTGCAGGAGGAGCTGCAACTTCTCTGGAAAAACTACCCAGGCATGTGCTGCAAGCAGGGACGTCAGGACAGCGCTGCTGTTCTGCACAGGGCTCTGCTCCGTGCCGGTGGGTGGATGGTCCCACAGCCCCTGCAGCTCAGGGAGATGCCATTTCGGGGAGGAACCTGCCTGGCATTTCTCCCAGCGCTGTAGGCTCGCCTGTTTCCAGGATTTGCTCACTGTAGTAGTAGAAGAAAAGTGCATCAAAGACTTTTTTATGTTTCCAAGTCATACATCTCTGGAGTGTGCTGCAGGCCCTGTCCTGGAGAGCTCACCCTCACCTCCTTTCCAGCAGCACCTCCTTGCTCTGTGTCCCTGCTGAATTCTCCATTCCAGAGCGGACAGTTGCGTGATAAAGAGTTCCTGTACCTTGGTGGGCTCACAGAGGCAACCAGAGAAACCCCTGGGATACGCTGGAGTGGTGTTTCTTATGTTTTTTGTGAGACAGAAAAGAAGAGAAGGGCCAGCACCGTGTCCCCGATGTGTGCCCAGCCACTCACCCAGAGCCAGTCTGACAGTCAGTCACTGCTCCTGTGAAAAATGACTCAGTGCATGTTATTTATCTGGCACCTACAGGCCTTGACTCCTCCTATTTACTTGGAAGGTGCAAATATTTAAATCTTTTCCAGAACGCATCTCTGTTATTGTTATTTAGGTTTCTTTTCTTAAGCAGTTCAGGATTTTTTCTTCTTTTGTAGTAATTTTTGCCAAAATCAAAGATTTTTCCAAGCAAGAAGCCCGTGTAAGCACAACTATGTAGTGGGGAGAACTTTTCTCAGCTTGCTTTCCCTTTTCGAAAGACAAAAGAGCCTTATTGAAATGTGCTTCCTTTCTGACTGCTAATGGCTTTTCCTTCCTTCCTCCTTGAAATGAGCTTAACATTCTCTCATCCTGTTGGGTATAAATTTCAGCCTGGACTGTTTTCCCTGTTGAGGTGTTGAGCCACTGGCCTTGAATGGGAACCTGTGATGAGATAGGGAGAGCTGAGGGCTTGGGAAGAAAGAGTTTTTCCAGCAGTTTGGTGGTACATGGGATGAATTTTTAAAAAACAAGGGTAAGGTGCTATTCATTTTAGCCTGGGGCTGCTCATATCCTCTTTTCCTAGTTTTATTTCTGGATACTTTCTTATGTTGGATCTGGATGAATTCCAGGACACTGATGCCTTAGGTATTAACTTCTATATTTTTCAAATTCTGTGCTGCCTGGTGTGTAACTCTGATGTTTCGTGTGGCCTGTTAACTACTGTTCCCTCATTCTGGTTAGACATTGCAAACGCTCTCTAGGTTTGCACTTCCAGGACACCTTGTTGTCCCAGGCCCCAAAATATGTAAACTAAAGCCTTTGAGTGGAGGAGCAAACTTGGGGTAATTACATCGTTAACTGAAATTATAATCGGAGAATTAACCCTGATATGCAAATGGACCAAACTTATAAAAGCGTGAAGAACCCGTGACCCAGGGTCCATCTTGGGTGGAGCCCCTCGGAGGCCTTTGACTCCCCAGGTGTACCTTTGCAGGCCCTTCAAATAAATACCTACTTTTATTCTCTTAGTCTTGTCTAGCCTCTGTTTTCAGGTAGCCACTTCAAGGCATCAGTTCAATACTCAAAATACATCGAGGAAGAGCTGGTTCCTGCTCAATAACAATGTTCCATTTTAAGCTGTCTCAGGTTAAAGGAGAAAACAATGTGATGGCATATCACTGGAATCCATTTGGCTCCTGGAGCAATGATGCTGAAATCTTGCTTCAAAGGCTCTGTGTGGGAATTATGTCCTGAAGCCTGGATATTCTCCAAGGCTTAATTAAGCTTATTCATAGAAACTCTAAACTTTATGAACTGGACAGCAGACCTCTAAATTTGGCTCTAAGTGCAGAGAGGGTATTGTTTCTGCACACTCTGATTAGCAACACTGAGCACAGACATACACTTTGGAATTATTAGTAGAATGGACAGGAATTAAAGCAAGCTTTGCTCTGAAAACAAACCAGATGAGCTAAATAAGTCATCTTCCTAGCTGCATTTTTCTCTCTTAAGTAAGGTTTCATTTTGTGTGCTGTTGGGTTATGTCATGTGGGATGTACCTTCTCTGTCTCCCCTCTAGAACTTCTTTCTGGGCTGAAGTCCCCAGTGGCAGATTTGAGACAAAAATCTGCATCTCCTCCCATACCATCTTGCTCTGCAAGGTGAAGAGAACAAGGCCGAGCAATGGCATTGAACCAGCAAGAGTAAGATTAGGTTAGTGCCTCACGTACACTTTTGCCAATCTCAGAGAAATCTGAATCCAGATATCTTTGTTACTAATATTATCTATGCTTTGGAAGTTTCTTTTGCCCATTTTTCCTCCCCCAAGCAATAGGGCTGAGAAATTAACTACTAAAATTAAGACTCGAATTACTGTTGTAATTGTTGTAAGGTATCTGAGCTTGTGTGAGAGCAAACTATTGTTCAGTTGGCTTAAGCAATAAAGGGTGCTTTTTTATTTGGTAGAAAAGCAGGTGAGACTTCAAAACCAGTTGAAACCAATGTGTGCTGCTGCCTTCATGGATTTGTTTAGTTTGCAGTCCTCCCTCTGGAGAGTCAGCAGTGCAAGAGGGTCACAAAAGTGGTTTAGAGGGCTTTTTTGTTGGTGTTTGAGGGTTTGTTTTTTATTGTTCTGCTTTAATTGCAGATCAGTTTATAAGAGATAAGATTCTTCAGTAATATTTCCTTTTTAGAAAGCTCCTGTATAAGTGAAACTGAAGGATTTGCTTGGGTTTTTTTAAGAGCTCTACCTTGAAGGAGTATTTCCTTATTTTTGGTATTACTTAGGATTTATGTATCAGGAGATTTTAATTTTTTTAGACAACTTTTCTCAGAGCATCTTAAAGTGTGCAAAAAAGCTGAACAGAAGTATCATTTGGACAGAGCAAGTCGTGTGCTTTGCTGTTGTCACAGTTTTGTCAGTGTTGGGGCAAATTGCAAAATGCCTTCTGTTCAGAATTTTGTCCACCCAGAATTCCACTGCAGATTAGTTTTGAAACTTGCTGCTCAAAGGAATTTAAGAAAAAATATCCTATGTAAAATTAAAAAAAAAATTGATAGTGTTAACAGATAGAAATGTTGATTGACTTAATTTTTTAATATAAGTCATAACATTTAGACATGCAAAAATATAAGTGCTTTTTAAAATGTAAAATGGCTCCATGAGACTGCTTAACTGTCTGTGCATGACATCTCTAGGCTGCTTAAGTACTGTTTGCTTTGTTAGTGAGATGAAACAAGGATTTGAGAATGAAAGACACTCGTGGTCTGGAGAAGCAATTGTTATCAGTGAACTTTGTTTCTTGGAAAACGAAGCCCTGAGAGCTGGAAACTTTGGCTTTGACAAATTGGAGCCCGTGTTTCACACAGATGTGCAGGTCCTGTTCTGATGACCAAGGGTCACTATGGATTTCAGAGAGCTATTTCAGCTTCCATCCTGCTTGAAATGGTGCACCTTCCTCCTGTCTGCGCTTGAATAATGAGGAGAGAACCACAGGCTGGAAAGCAGCTTAACTAATCCGGGTTAAAGGGGCTGCAGTTTGGGATAGCTGAGGTCTCCTTACTGTGGCAATTGCCTACCCGAGTGTGGAGTGTGAGTAAAGTGCCATTACAGCATTCTCAAGTCTTGCAGCTGCTGACCTTATATTGGAAGATTTTAATCTAACATAGAACAAATATCATCATCATCTTTCATATCTCTGAAAGCAGCAGTGTGCTCTGTATCTTTTATGTTTGATTCTTGCAGGCACTCTGAATGCGTATCTTATGCCCTGTATCCTGCTTTTGAATTTGCACTGCAGTATCATAACACTCCATCTTTCAGTGAAAGAGCCAGCTGTAGGATGAAGCCTAGTAAAAACCTCGGGGTTACACTCTCTATCTGAACTGCTTTAGAGATCAACCCAGCTGAATTCTAATGTAGAGAAGAAAGCTTCCCATGCTACGTTTGCACTGTACACACTTAGGGAGGTTTGTGAGAGTTGATCTTGACGTGTCCTTTAGTCTGATTGTTCTGTTTTTATGAAAATTTTGCTTGTGAGAGCCCTTGAATACACACTAGTGAGGAAAGAGATAAACAGAAGTAGACCACAGAATTCTGAATTTAAATTATGTCATATATCAGGAGACTAAACTTTGCAATTAAATATATGAACAACTCTATCCAAGCCTCTTCAAAGCTCAGATTTGAAGTTCAGTAGTGTGGTGCTAGCCCATCTCGAATCATGTGTCCATCAAAAAATTCAAGGTCAAGAAGGCTCAGATCTACCAATCAGTTCCTTTTTGGTTGGGAATGCTTGTAAGAAGGCTCTTCTTTTTAGTGTCTGACATTGGAGATTGGAACTGGAGTGGGTGGAGGGATGGAGGTCCTTGCAAAAAAACATCAGACCAAGTGACAGCGCTGCTTTCCTGAGGAAGGACACGATGGCGTTTGGCTCCGAGAGTCCTGGACAGCTGCTGGCTGAGCAGTGTCTGACTGGAGATCAGTGCAGGGGTATTCCCTTTCTGTAGCTTTTTATTGAGCACAGTTCTATGGGCAGAAGTAAATTCAGCAAATCTGGGAGGATTTGGGTTCTTCTCTGCCCTTTGGCTTAAGGCTGTAGTTATCTGAAAACTGAAAATACCATTGTGAAAACCCAAAATCACAACCCTCTGTAACAGGTGAGCAGCCTGCCCGTAAGGAAGTGGCCGTGTGTGAGAGGGACATGTCTGTCACCTGGGCGGGCAGCAGGGAAGTCTCATCGACTGCTTGGTCAATGGCAGCATCCTGAGCTGTCAGGCTCATTAGGGACACGCTGCTAATTTGGTCAGGCAAGGGCTGCCAGGCTGCATTGTGTGGGGTTAAGCAGCGTGAATAGAGCCCCTAAGCAAAGCTGCTGGAATCTGCTTTTGTGTTCCCTTTGGACGCCCGTCCTCCGCTTTTGGCTTCTTTTCCAGTTCAAAGTGGCCACGTGGAGTTTTGGCACGGTGAGTCCTGTCCGTAGATGAGTTATAGATTGCAGAAGTGAGCTAACTTGTGCCGAGAGGAGTTACCCAGCTTCTCCTCTCAGCTGTTTTTCCATACATACACTTAGAGTGTCAATTCACTACTTCTTGTGACTTAATTAGAAATGGATTAAGCCCTTTCTCTTTAAAACCCAATTTGAACTGCTATAGGTATTTTCCTTATCATCCCTGCTCACATGTGCTAGGCACTGGTTATAGAGCAATTAAAGTTTGCATTTCTTTTCTACCGTCAGAGGATAACCTTCCTCCCCTTCCCACAAGCCATGGAGTCCTGCAGGTGGGTTTGGAGGTCTGACAGTTGTGCCTTCCACACACCCTCCAGTCCCTAAAAGAGCTGGGAGGTTGTGGACTGACCCTTTGGACACAGGAGATTGGTGGTGGGGAAAACCTGCCCCGTGCAGCCTGGCTGGGTGGGTGTGCTGGCTCCGTGTGTGCCTGGCTGGAGCGATTCCTCATGGGATTATTGTGAAAGGTTGAGCAAGGAGAAGAGGTTGTTTTCATCTCATAAAGGGAACAACCAGATTGTCTCACTGTTGTCTCTCCCCAGCGTGCGTCAGAATATACTGTTAATTTAGGAGTTGGAACCCAGTGGAGGATTTTCTGATTCTCTACCATGTGTTTGCCTTTGTGACTCCAGTTTCTCTCTCATCCTTTGGGGATGTTTTTCCCTGACATCTTCAGCCTTACCAGAACTTATTTTTGTTTCTGCCAGAGAAAACACTGAAATTAGTAATTTTTGGTAACCATTTTCTACATCTTCATCTGATTGATCTGATTATGTTAAGGCTGAGTCAAATACTCCATTAAGAGTTTCAAATGCTATCAGAACTGAAGCAGAAAGAGGTTTCCCAGGAGACTGGCTGTGTGTGCCTGTGTGGAGCAGACTTGGCGGGGAATTGGCCTGCACAATTCCCTGGCAGAGAGCAGCACAGCTCCGGCACTTCTGTCACCAGATACCTGGGGTGATCCTGAGCTGTGAATAGACACCTGCTGGGTCAGGCTTTTTTATCACACTGGGGGCTGCCCTGCCCTCCAGAAACACGGGGAATTCATGCCTCTGCCTGTTCATGTACAGGGATATTGATTTAATGCAGTGCCCCATTTCGGGAAACTGTTTTTCCAAGGGAAAAATGCTTGCTCTGTGGGAGGGAATACTTCTTGCAAACAAGCACTGAATTTCCTCATTTTACTTTACTGGGGATTTCTATTAGAAAATAAGGCTGGAGGGGGGAAGTTTGGAATGATTCTGGGAAGCTTTGACTCAGAAAAGGGAGAATGATTCATATTATTACTGTTATTTATTAAGGAGAACAGACCATGAACCTGATCTTTTACTTATCTTTGGAAATTTCAAGCACTTATGCAGTGACCCCAAAAGAGTTTGTGGGTTTGAACCAAGGTCTTTCAACATAAAAGCTAAATCCCAGCTGTGGGAGCTGGCCTACAACATTTTAAGATTTATTCCTATTACCTTCATACTTGATAAGTATTTTAATATCCTCAGTGCTTCCCTTCTCTGTTTGTGAAACAGGCTGGTAAATAAGTCTTAAAACTTGGCACTTTCTGTGCTGTGACAATGGTCGGTTTATCTCTGTTTTTTGCTGGAGTCTCAATGTAAGAGGTCATTCATTTGAGAGTCAGTCTAGTTTTGATGGGGAGAATTTGATTACTGAGAAAAGCAATATGTTTAGTAGCAACCTTTTTTGTCTTTTTAATTTGGACATAAACATTTACTTCTCCAAAAATAACTTTGCTGTTAATAATCAAAACCTAGGATAATCAAAGGTGTATATCAGAAAGAAGGTTTTAAGCTCCAGCTTAAGATAATACTGAGAACTGTGTGGTGATTTACATTTGTGTTTGTATTCTGCTACTATGAAAAAAAAGATAAATGCAACCTAAATGTGTTTTAATTCTATTTGGCAAGAGAATTTAAATAAAGGAAGAATCAAATCTTGACGCAGTCTATGTCACACCTGTAATTTCATTCTTGTACTTCAGGAGTAGTATAACTTAATCTTTTAGCTAATTCCTTAGGTCAGTTCTTTAAAAAACCAATCAGACAAGATTCTGTCCATTTTATGAAAATGGAAAGGCACTTGACTGTGGCCACACAGTTTTATCTTCTCCACTTGTAGGATCATACCGTATACCCCTAATACTTTTGGCTGTGCCGTCAGTGGCTGAGAGTCAGAGAAGTTAAGAGAAAGTTTTAACTTATTGGTTTTATCTTTTAGAGTTAGAGACTGGAACAAATATCTCCATTATCCTCCTGAAAAATCCTGTTAGCAAAGCAGTCCCATCATATCTAAGCTACTGGCTTGAATATTGCTTGTATTGTCTGTTAAAGTATAGCAGCTTAATCTCAGCAGAGATTGAGAAGGCATGCAAAGCCTCTGCTAGTGAGAAAAAAATGTATAGAAAGGACAAATTGTCACAGCAAGTATAGGAACTTGAATTTAGACTGTATTTTACTGTACTGGGGAAGGCAGAAGTCCTCAACTTTCTCAACTATGAATCAAACACTTCTGACCAACTTAACGCCTCTCCCAGAAGGATTTCCTTATAGGCTCAAGAAAACTGATTTATGTCAGTAGTTGGAATAAACACAGTGTGCAAAGTTAAGAAGTCTCCAAGGCTTTGGATAATCGACAGAAATCTTAATTACATTCAACCCCAGATAAGAATTTATCAGTAATTACAGACATATAGTTGACATGTAAGCAGTCCTATGAGGTCACCAAAAAAGATTTCTTGGTTCATATCTGTTAATGGAATTGAAAGTTTTCTTTGCTTAAAGGTCCAAAGTAATGTCAGCCACATGGCCATGGAAGAGATGTGATAAGGCATCGAAAATCCATCAGTGTTTTCCTCATAAAGCTGCAAAATAAACACACTGAACTCTCCTGTAGTCAATTTATGCCTGAAATCAGCTTGTCCTGTGTCCTGTCAGAGAATGTGGGTAACTGCTGTGGTAGAAATAAGATCCTCTGTCAGGATTGTAAATACCTTCCAAAACTGAACTCAGACAGCGAGCCGTGCACTCCAGCAGTGGAGTCTATGGGTGAAATTGCAGGGAGGGGCTGTATAAGAACAAACATATGTCAAACATATTGTGTAGGTTTCCTCCTATTGGACTTGGACTTCGTAGCTCACTTAGGTTGCCAGAATTAAACACGATCCACAGTTTGTGGCTTTTGCGTCGTATTTCTTAATGCAATGCCTGATGTACAAATCATATCCTGCAGCAAAATAGGGGGATCTATAGTTACCCCACCAAGTGGCCTGTCTCCTGTCCTTGCTTTGACCCCTGGTGTTCTCCTTGGCTATCCTCATCTCCCTCCCCAAATCAGCAACCTCTGCATAAAGAAAATGAGCATCAAGATCGTTCCCAGCAAGAAGTATCCTCATAATGAGACCAAAAGCTCCATTTCATGGAAACATTTTGTGAGTCGACATGCTAAAATCCACAGTTCAGGCAGTACATCCCGAAGATTATTATTAATTAGTGTGGTTAAAAACTGTTTTCCTGGGAGTGATTTTGCTGCTTGGGCAAATCTCTCACAGGTGCAGTCTATTAGGAAGTCCAGACTGCTTCCTATAAACAAGCAAGCAAGAACAATCCAAAGGACAGCAAAGATCTGTTGCCTTGCCAGCAGGGAAAGTCCCAGAGAAGACTTGGACTTCGGTGGAAGTAGAATCTGGGGGGAAAAAATCCATAGTCTATAATGGGATTTTTGGAAGGAACCTTTTTATTCTGTACAAAATTGTCCAGTCAAAAGAACTGATAAGTTTAAGGAACAAGCAGAAATACCCAAGGAAAAGCTCAGGCAACCCAGCCTGATTATTGAATTGAATGCAGCCTTCTCTTTCTTTAGTATGAGTGAGCCTGAGAAGAGATTTAAGTCATCTGCTATGCAGCATGATTTACTTTGCCATAGCCAATTTCATCTGCAGCAGCCAACACTGATTGTTCAAATTGGGTAAATCCAGCATTTGCAATCTGAGAATGCAGCCCCCTTTTTTCTTTTTTTTTCTTTTTCTTTTTTAAATTGAAGATGATCAAAAGAATCCAAATTACAGAGACCTTCCTCACCTGAGAGGCACAGAGTTTGGTGAGTAGATCTTTTTGAAAATTCTCTTAAGAACACCCCCAGCTTCAGCCTGGTGATGCAACACTGATATGTTCCTCTTTTCTCCTAGGAATGAGAAGTCAAGTACCAGCAAGAAGGTAAGCTGTGTAGTGAGTTATTACAAATTTCACATCCATTCCAAAAAGATTCTTCCTAGAAATCCTTTGAATATAAAACCCAAATACTCTTTGAAGTCAGTTGTCTTGGAAAATTTTCTGGTCCTTTTTTTCCCCCTCAGTTCATGCAGAATGCGATAATTTATTCTTTTGTTTCCTTGGCTGAGGGGAATTCAGTGTGTATTTTTGCTTTACCCTACTAGTTTGAGTGATTCATCTTGCCTTCCAAAGTGATTACATGTCCATCAATCCAACCACAAACTCTTTTTTGAAAACTCCTTGCTGCTGTTATATGTACTGAATAAATCCCAGCCAGACTATCTCAAATATACGTTTCCGTGACACAATGAAATGATTGCAGGGATTATAGCTCTCTGTAGCTGCAACTGAGAGCTATTTCAGCATCGAGCAAATAAACCAAACAACCTTCCCATTCCCCGCCCCACTCCCTAAAACCACTGCAAAGTGTGTATAACCTGTATTTGATCTTTTTCTGCAGCATCCAGAAGAGCCTGTGGGAGCAGCTACCTGGAACAGCCCTCTCACTGTTTTCCACCTGCAGCCTCGTGAGCCTTGTCTCCGAAAAGCTGTGTTTGGGCTTTCTCCTGGCACTGATGAATACTCTGCATGTTGTTAAACGTTTTCCCATCTGGTTTTGGCTCCACATTGGATTTTTCCTGAACCCTGAAAGCAGTGAATTGTTTTGAAAGAAAATGACCTGACTGAAGCAGAATACAATTTGAAGAGTCTTCCACATGTTAATGCTAAATCCTGGAAGCCTCCCTTCAGGATTAGTGGTTCCTCAGATGCTTCGATGGCCAGGGCTGGCAGTGCTCTCGCAGGCAGAGCAACTCTCAGGTGGCCTCCTTGGCTCTGGTTTTGCCTCAGGTTGTTTTCACTTCTCTTTCCTCAGAGCTGTCTTTCCTCCTCAGCTCCTCTTCTTCCTCTTGTGAGTGTTGCTCTTCAAGAGCAAATTCTCATAAACTTACCTCTTGGTTGCTCTGGCTCCACCTTCTGCTCTTTGCATTTCACTTGTTATGGTTTATTTTTAATCAAACCATATCACATTACTTTGGGGGGCCACAGAAGCATGTTTGACATGTTTAAGTTGCCACCGTGAGGTTCTTCTCCAAACAGAATTCAAACCATTATGTTGCAATCTGTACCAGAGCCTTTCTAGCAGCTGTGTTTATACAGCTTCTAGTAAAATGGGTCCCTGATTAGGATTTTTGAATAGCTCATTCACTGAAAAAATGGTGTTTTGAACCAGCTAAAGCTATTTAAAAAATTGGGATAATATATGATTAAAAGTTTTGGTTTGAAGAAATCAGTGGCAACACCCTGCCAAATTTTAGGCCCCAAACATCATCACCATTAGTATCAGATTAAGTTACTGGATTTTTAACTGGGCAAGAAGTGGTTTTCTTTTGCTTGTTAAAAAAATTAGCTGAAAAATCCATTTGTCACAGATTGAAAATTACATGTTCAGTCACCCAAAATCATTGAAGTTTGGCAAATTAGATAAAACTGAAGACAGGTTCTTTTTTTTGGAATCGTCAAGCAACAGTGATTTGAGGGCAACTTGATCTAGAATAGAAACTGAACATTAGGCACTTCTGGGGTTGTTCCACAGTTATCAAGACAAGCTGTTTGAAAAACCAAACCCCATCCTCAGCTGAGTGACACTGACACACACCACAGACTCTGTGTGTTGGGCTGGTGGGTCTTCAGCAGCCTCTCTGCTCCTGCCCTGCCAGGCGACCTCCTCAGGAGGCTGGAGAAGCAATAGCTGGTGTGCCAGCAGCAGTGCCTTCTGCAGGGAGCCCTGCAGGCTCTTCTTCCCACTGGTGAGGCCTGTGGGGGGAAAGTTCCTCATCTTTGCTGTTCCCCTCTGTGCAGGTGGCAGCTGCATTTCCAGAATCCTGCAGGTTTGGTCACTTGCATTTGTGCTGCGGATACTGGCACCGTACAAAACCACTAAGTGCACATTAAGGCAGGGAAACACAAATGCTGCTTCTGCTCCATTAAACTGGACTCAGCATTAAAGGACCAAAAGCTACTTCGACTGACAAACTCCATATTTAAATGTTTTTTAAATCGTAAACTAAGAGTAAAGATTTATACGTTTGTGTCGTGATCCATAAATCTAGATCTCGTCCTTTGCCTCTAGACAAATGGCTTGTAGAGGAATTTGTAGTGGTTTGGATAAGTCTAGGTTTCAGCAGTCAGCCCCCTTAAGTCAGACATGTATGAAACATCTGTGATTGTTTGAGGAATTTGGCAGAAAATCTTGTACTTAAATCACATTTTCCCCTTTTGAAAGTTGGAAATGTCCGTGTATAAATTAGACACAAAAGCCACATAACTCTGCACTTGTGAATTAGACGAGGTATCAACCTGCTGTTACCTTGCAAATCCTACTGCAAGGTAAGAGCGAGTTTATACCTTGCTATAGTAAAAGAGACCAGCTTAAAGTTCTTTAGAACTGTGTACCTTTTTTGTGCCCCAGAGTAAAATCTCATAGCTTTAAGGGGAGTCGTTGCTAAATGGCAGGCTACTTTAGTATTCAGAATTTGCCAGTTAGCCAAAAGACTAAGACTGAAATCAAAAGGTTCTTTGAGTAAAATTATACAAACCCTCCTTTCCAGGCAGAATTGCTGAGTTACGTGAGTAGTTGTCACATGCTGGGCCCCTGAGTACATTCACCATGCAGTTGTGCAGAGTCTGTCTAGAATCATCTCATCCTGTAATGAGATCATGTGAATTCAAAGCATATTAAACTTAATCCCAGTTTTCAGGATTATACCCTGTAAATTTAAAATTGCGGAGTATAAAAAATGCATAATGTTCCTGACTGCTTATTGTAAAAAATGGGGCCCAGCTCATTGTGAACCAGCTTTGGTTCTGCCACTGAAAGCAGAATTTGGTAAAGGGACTTCAGTGGGAGATTCAAGCTGATGTCTGGTGACCTTTGTCAAGCAGAACAAATGATTGCTATGTTTGCTGGAATTGCATTAGCAGTGGATGCTTCTGGTACAGCCTGAGCAAACGAAGTTTAAAAGTCTGGCTGTCTATCAGCAAACTTTGCCTTTAGATTGAGTCTACAAACGCTGCAGCATGGACCCTCCAGGCAGGAATTGAGGCTCTGCTTTATTTGATGCCAGGTCCTTTAATAGTTTCAGAAAGTGATTTTGCTTGTAATAGAAAAGCACGATGAAAACAGACATAATCCTGAATAATGTGTTAAAATCAATTCCTGTGTGTCAGATTCCTGTGTAGCATGTCCTTTGGTACACACAGGAATTGTCTGAACAGCCCGAGGAAGAGGCTGTCACACACATACAGGCTCTGGGATGACAAAGCAGAGCTATCAATTATTTAAGCTTAACCCACCTCATAGTGGACACAGAGCCAAAACTAGGCAAGAAAACTCCTCCCAAAAAAGAGAAGCCAAAATTTGCAACTAGTCATTATCTTTTGTATGAATAACCTGTAAGAGCTAAAGGCTGCATGATTCTGACTTGACCACCGAAAGGCTGTAAATTTACTGTGGAAGTACCCTTGGTAGCTTTGAGCTTGAGGACGTACAGGATTTCTTAGCAGCATTCAGTGACCTGTCTTGTGCGATGCCGAACCTTTCCATGTTCAACTCCCTGCTTCATTCTACGGACAAGCTTAGTTGGTTGCCAGTAGTCCTTCTGAGGCAGAGATTTTTACTGTGCCTGACTGAGTAGCACCAGACTAGAGGGAATGAAGGTGGAAGAACTGTCTTCCCCAAAGCCATTGCTGGAACAAAAATTACCCACACTGGCTCCAGTGTGTCACTGCTGTGGAAAACAGGCTTCTTGGTTTTTTGCAGCACTTTCTGCCATCTCCTCTACTCTGGCTTTCCTTTCTGTCTTTTGTACTTTTGCCTCTCTGCTCCCTCCTCTACATCCAGTATCTCCCTCTGTTTTCACTTACTGTTCCTTTGCACACTTAATCCAAGGCAGTCAGTTCTAACTGCGGTTTTTTGCCTTATTCCCTGGGAAACATCTATATTCTTTCTGTTCCCTTCTGAGGGCTCTTTTTTTATGCCAGCACTGGTGCATCTCAGCCAGCTGCAAGCTTCCCTCTCCTCTAGCTGAGCAAGAAGTTGATAGCCACAGACTGGATGCCTGACTGGACTCAGCTGAGCATCTCCCCTTTGGATATTCTTGGTGGCTGCTGCCGTGCTCCCCACAGCATGGCCCAGTTCTCTCTCTGTGGTGAGGGTGGCAGGGAGGGTTGGCACAGAAAGTGCAAAGCAACCTGGCATCTTCCACAACTGTATTTTTTTACCCCTTGAAGAATATAGGTTTCCTTTTCAGGAAGACTAACCTGTTTGGAAGATATTCTTGACATCTGAGGGGTAATGCGGTGTAGTATTTCTCTTGCCAGCCTATCTGAGCCATTTCAGGAGGTTGTGGTGGGTTAGAGCTGATTGGCAGCTGTCAGTCACTGGCTGTACATTGTCAGTGTTTTTCTGAGGCTGAATTGCCTGATACAGCTCTCTGGAATGTTGCAGGAGGCAGTGCAGCATTTTCATTTAATTGCTTGTGGAGATAGCTGCAGGATTGTGGTGTCAGAAAATATTGCTAAATCTCCGGGGATTTCTTGGCATTTTGTTGCCACAATAAAGTCATAGTTGTCACAGTGGCTTAGTACAGCCACCAATATATGTACACTTATTTATGCAGCCTGAAAATGTAGTGCAATAATAAAATACTCTATTTACATTTCTGCGACTTGCATTCATTTGAGTCTTCAAATGCTACTTTTGTCAGTCACTGTTTTGTCTGAATGCATATTTCTTATATATGAAATTTATAAAGATGTTAAGAAGGGTTGCCAGTCAAGTCACATTTTGCAACCAGTCTTAAACATGATCCTACTTGTGGGTTTGTGTCTCTCTGCTGTTTTTATTACCTAAGCATTTCAGTTTTGGAAATCCGTATTTATGAAGAATTTGTTCTACAGTAGAATTGCCATGGCATTGTTAATACCAAGATGACAAGTGGTCTGAAAATGAAGTGTTGAGCAAACACAAGCAGTTTCCACTTGAGGTTTTTTTGACTGTCCTGAAGCCCAGCCAGTCCATGTTGTGGAGCATTTGCAAAGTAAGATTAATGCAGTGCAGAGCTGCTGCTGAGTTACAGGAAGGCAGTCAGTTGAGACCAAAAAATGAGCTTCCTGTGTCTCCAACGCTCCCCTAGCCAGTCAAAAGTTTGCTTGTTTTGAGAATGTAAAGGTATCTGTTTTTCTGTGTATCTTATTTGAAACCTCCATGTTCAGGGTTATGCTCACTATATGCAAAATATTAGCCTGCAGGAGGGGTGGATTTTTCCAGTAGAAATTATCTTAGTTGCACAAGTGTGAAAAATACTTGCTCTGTATGGTGTTTTTGAAGATCCTTTTCTCTCGTTGTATTTGTGTCTGTTCCTCTTGTCTCCAGTGAGGTGTCTCAGTTAAAGCGTTACGGTTAAGCCAGAAGAGCATCCACCCTGTGAGCAGCATGAAGAATGCTCCAATTACCTTCCTGCCCGTGTCTGTGGGACTAAACCACAAACATCCCTGCCAGGTTGCTCAGTCATTCTAGCCCAAGCAGGACTGCTTACATAAGTAAAAAATTCAGTGTGATCTTGCAGTGCTGCTTAACAAAGTCATAGGCACACTGGTCATGGTAGAGTGTTAATGGAGGAGCTTTCCTCATGCTTATCTGTGCTTTTACTCCTTCCATTTGTCATTGCCTTGGTGCCTCTCACTTCTGGTTTTTACTTTAGGAGGAGTTTTATGTCTTTGTTAGGATACATTTGTGAATTCACTGCTTTTTCTCCCAGAACTTAAACCGGAGAGAGATTTTTGGTATGTCTTACAGAGCAGATGTGAAATCCAAGCTAATCAAACTAATCTGATAAAATAGGTTTTAGAATTAATCTAACATCAATCTGCTGCTCTGTAAAAAGCACACATCAGCAGTACTTATTGTCTGTAGCCACAAGAGAGGGGAAAAAAAAAAGCCCACGTGCATTCAGCTACTGCAGCAGCAAAGAATTTCCTTAGAACAGTAGACATCATAATCACAGTGCAGCGTGTTAGCCTAAACTTGCTAATAAAGGTTTGTGCTCAGACCCAGCCTCTCTGAGAAAGGAGAGACTGAGCTGAAAATCATCCCTGGAAACCTGGCAGATTTGTGAGTAGGGTGAAGAGGAGATAAAATATGATTTTCAGGCTGTAATGAAAGATGGCTTTGGAGGACATGTGCAAGGAGCCTGAGGGAGGAAGCGGAAGATAGGAAATTCTGCGTCTTTGAACACTGACAAATCACCTGGCTGTGCTTAATGATCTGACAGCATCTTCTCACCAGCTGCATCAACATTTGGGCTATTCATCACCTTTATAGATTCAGAGCATTAGGTAGCACAACTTTTCTATCAACACATGATTTTTTCTGCCTGGTGAGCTGAATAAAAGCTTCTTACGGTCCCTTCAGCAGGGGAAGCACACAGGCAGGTTGTACTCCATGTCAGATGATGGAATTTATGTCTCAGAACCATTCTTGTCTGCCACGACCATTTGAAGTTTGAGACATTGATTCCAGAAACTGATATTTTGCTATTCATCATCAAGGATTTGGTCAAAGATTTCTTCTGATCAAATTATTTATGTCTTCATAAACTTGCCTCTCAGTAAGACTTTCCAGTGTCCCCTGTGATGAGTTAAGGAATGGCTGAAGATCATAAAAAAAAAAACCAAATGGAGAGCTTTTCATAGAGATAGCATTTGTTTGGGGAAGCAGTGGTATCTTTACCATTTATTACTGGGAAGCAACTCTGTCATCACATTTGTTGGGAGACAGCTGTGTGCAGCTGCTGGATGGAACTGGTTTTTGGAAGGCTGGTTTATAAGAAGTGACATTCATCACTGATCCACTGAAGGGCCTTGGTGCTGCCCAGACTAATGGGTACACTGTAACATCAGCAACCGTATTGAAATAAAAAATGAGAGGTCTTATGGTGTTTGGGGATTGGATTTAATCACGTTTTAAATGTTTTTGTGTGAAGGTGGTGGTGATGGTTTTGGTGGTGGTGTTAATTGGTCACTCACGTGATTTGATGTAGATAGAAACATAGATCATAGAATTTGGGAAGATCTTTCAGCTTATCGAGTCCAGCTGTTAACCCAGCACTGCCAAGTCACCACTAAACCGTGTCCCTGAGTGCCACATCTACACTTTTAAATGCCTCCAGGGATGCTCACTCAGCCACTGTGCTGGGCAGCCTGTTCCAAAGCTTGACAACCCTTTCAGTGAAGAAGTGTTTTCTGATACCCAACCTAAACATCCCCTGGTGCAACTTGAGGGCATTTCCTCTTCTTGAGGATCTCCCCTCAGCCTTTCCTCCAGGCTAAACAACTCAAATTCTCTCAGCCACTCCTCATAGGACTTGTGCTCTAGACCCTTCACCAGCTTCATTGCCCTGCTTTGGATTAGCTTTTGGACCAGGAAGGAGTGTCCAGTGCTTGTGCTGTTCAACTTTAAAGGAATATTAATGTATAAAGTGATGAGATTTTATGGTTCACTGAAGAATGTGTGGAAATAGGGAGAGCAGGACTGGGAAGGGGGTGGGTTCCATTTACAAATAACAGACCCAGCCCCTGCTGTTTATGGTATGAAGTTTCTGTCCTATTCCTCTAGCACAGCAATGGTGAGAAGCCACTCAGAAGTGTGTTCTGATTTGACTGTGCTTGTGAGCTCTTTTTTTTTTTTCATTTAGTAAGTATATTTGCATATCTGAATTTCCCTAAGAGAGGCCTACTAAGCAGTGTTTCAATTAAACTTTAGCATTTGCCAGAATAAAAATGAACATTGTGTAACTAATGACAAAAACTACAGTTTATGCATAACTACCAGAGTACCCTATGCAAATATTCATAGTTGAAAAGGAATTAATCCCTTTCCAAAGGGCCAGCACAAATCTTTCAATGGCACATAAGCCTGCTTTTGAGGGAGCAGGTGCTTAGCAAGCCCTGAGGATTCAGATTTCCAAACTGTACACTGCATTGACACGTGCAAGTACCTTAAAAACAAATTTCCAAACTCTTATTATCTTACAAATTTGCTATAAATTCTGTATTTTGTGAATTCAGATGTAACTTACATGGCATGCAGAAATTCTGCAAGAGCAGGATCATCTCGATCTGGAACTGGGCAATACCATCTTCAAGTGTGGGTAGAACAAAGCTGTAATTGAGGATTGGCCAGGTCCCTTTGCCAAGCTGCTCATTTTGATCATTCATAGCGAGACACCCTTATTTTGTAAAAATCTTTTTGTTGGTGAAGACAGCAGACAGGTTCTATTCTGTCCTCGAAGAAGGTGGCTTGGTGCCAGCGTCAGCAGCCAGCAATCCAGAGTGTTTTGTTTAATCACAAGATTAATTTTTCCTTTTATTGGCTTTTCCTTTCAATATCACCAAGCATGACATGTTGTAAAACAGAAACACTGGTTGAACAAGGGTTGGCGAGCATCTCTAAGCCCCCTGGCTATGTTGATAGCAAAGTGAACATTTGGCTTGATGTGCAGCCAGTAGAGACTCCCAGGAAACCAAACTGGGAAAACACTCTTGTCAATGCATGGGCCATGTGCCTGGTGAAGAAGGAGGGAAGGGGGAGCAAGATGCACCTGGGTGTAAGAGCTGTATTGGGGCTCACGTGCTTTTTCTCCTTTAACGCTTCAAGCAACTGCAGTTTTAGTAGCACGTCAGGCACCTGAGTTTTTGTGCTGTAGATCCAGTCCGTGGATGGTCTGTGGTTACCTTAGAATGTATTTATTTTAGCCTTCGTGTGGCCATACGCAAGTTGGCTTCTCAAAGGAAATGGCAGAGGATCCAAATCAAGTTAGAGATTTGTACTCATCCCACTGAACGGAAGGACTTGTGCCTCGCATTGAATCATATAGAAAAAAAGCCCACTTCTTTTTTCAGAAGGATGGTGTTAAATTCAAAACTTCTTTATCCTCAGAGTTTTCAGCAGTGAGCATCCCTGATGCTCTGAGCCATCAAGCAGAAATCTGGTCATGGGTGGGAATGCTTATGGTGGAGAGGCTCTGTCTGTCTGCTCCTGTATCTGCAAACAACCACCTTCGGTCATCTTCATTCCAGGGGCCCCGGTGGTCTTGGAATGGAAAGTTTAGCAGAGTTTGGTGTGAGTGCAAGGATGGATAATTGCTTGGCAAAGAGTTGTGAGCTTCCAGAACCCTGCATTTTGAGGGTTATTAAATATTTTAAAACTTGTATACTCCTGCCCAGATGATAGGACTTTACTGAGTTTAGAGGAAGGTAAGTGTACTTTCAGGGTAGCGTCCCTTTCAATTAGGATTTCTGGGTTTGGATTTGACTTGTTTTACTGATATCTTCAGCACAATAGCACGGCTTTGCAGGTACCTTTTTCAGCCAAAGTTGATTTATTAGCTTTTCACAATCAATAGGTAGGGCAAACAATAATGTTAATCTACTGTATGAATAATACCGCTGCTAAAAGATCAGGGACCACTTCATGGTACAGTCAGATGCTGCTGGTAATTTGTCCAGATCAGGCTCCCCTGCAAACAAAGGTTAAAGACTGCTGCCCTGACCTGTGGTTGTTCCGAGTTCCCATGCTACAGGAGCTGCTCCTGTCAATTCCTCCTTCTGCTAGAGATCCTTCTGTAATGAAACCGTTCTGTGATTGATAATCTTGTGAAAAGATTTCAATAACTTTAAAGTAAAAATCCACAAATGTCACTTTTTCAAACAGGCGCCATGTGGCAGCTCTCAAGGAAGCAGCCTAATTTTTTGTTTCAAGGATTAAACTTCTAAGCCTCAATTTCCACCCTTTTGCCTGCTCTCTCAAGGAGCCGAGACTTGAGGGTGGGGGGATTATGTATGGTTATCCATTTATGTAAATATGAAGCATGGACTGGAAATTGCAGGAGGAGACTGCAACCAAACAGCTGTCTTTGCAAATTTAATATTTATTGCAGAGTTAAACAAAATGCCTTATTGTTTAGAGCATTATTTGCCTTGGGCATTGGCTTAGACAGACGCGTTGGCTGAAAAGAATTTCCTAACTCCCTTTTCCACACAACAGAAGATTAAGTAGATAATAGCAACAATTGGCTGTTTTGATCTGGCCTTGACATATGTTCCAAGCATCTACTTCATGATTCAACTAGATTATTTTTCTCTTTCATGGCTGCAGCATTTTACTCCTACTTTACCATTGCTGCCACTTATGAGCCATCAGAGGCTTCTTTCTGAGCTTTCTTTCTGGTCAGAAGTAAACAATTGTAAAAGATTCTTGCTGCATAGTATGTAAATTCTTTATGCACAGGGAATATTCCTGACACATTATTAGTATGCAAAGTTTTTCAGAGTTAAGAAAAAGCTCCATGGAAGGAAACAAGCTCAAATCAAAAGTCAGAGGAATTGCATGAGGAAGCTTTAGTCTCCTTGGTAGTCAAAAGCCCAGCAGAGTTGTGATGCTACGTGGTGATGGTAATGAAAGTTGGAGACAGCTAACTGCAGGATATTTCTGTGCAGAGCTTTCCCCTGAAGTTTCTCTGGCTGTCCTCCTGCACCATCTCACCGTCTGCTAGGAAGAGGCTTCTGATCAGCAATATAAGTGGGTCACATAAGTTTCCTGCGTCTTGCCAGGCCCCCAGGCAGCTATAATCAAACCTTTTTCCAAATGCTTACTTGGTTTCTGAACAGAATTTATCAGCTGGCATGGAACAGTGGTTTAACTAGTTCACTCCTCGATGGAAATGCATGTTTTAGGAAAAGCTGTAGAAGTCCTGCTTTCCTTTCTGTGTGCTGCTCTGTAGACAGGGTCAGCTGGTACAGCAAGATGTTGGTGACGGTGCTGCTGCTGCTTCTTCTCTAGAAGGGAAAGATTGGAGGCTTCTGTCTGTCCTTTTGACCAGGGTCAAGGCTGGCTCCAGCTGGTGCTCAGTTCCAGCTGTGCTGGCAGGTAGTTTTTTGATTCCTGTACTTGTACTACAGTCCTGTTCCTGTCAGATCTTTGATCAGAAGGAAGGGATGCACTTATACCCAGGGAAAATTGTCTTCCTGCATGCTTAGGTAGATGTGTTAGTCTCTTAGTCTGTTTTATATTATCAATGAATTGCAAAGTCCCCGTTGTAATTGGCTTGTATGTGAATATGGAGTGGACCTGGGGCCTGACACAGTGGGGTTGCAGCGAGTGGTTGCCAAAGCTCTGAGGGACCAGAGTTTGCAGCCACATTAAGATAGGGCATAACTGGAGGTGTCTGAAAGTTGAGGATGTAACTTTCCTTGACCCATTTTCCTCTCTCACAGCTGTAGTGGCGGGAGATGAGGGAGCACTGAATGGTTGTAATACCCACAGCGCTGTGTTTCTTTATGCTTATTTAGTTGCTGTGTGTCAGTCTCTGAGCAGTCTGCACACACTGCAGGCACAACCACTGTCCCTGTTTCAAACATGGGCGTTTCAACACCGAGCACTCGGTGACCAAGAGTTGAGGTCAGTTTTGCAGAATCTGCCACAGTGTGGAAGATGCTGAGCAGTGAACTGGTAGAGTTGCTTCAGTTATTGAAGTTAAAATACTTAAGCAAACTGACTGAATAGGCTTCTGCATCTGCATTGCAGATTTGCACTGACCTGGTAGATCGATGTTAGGCTTGGCTGTGCTAATACAATTTTTCTACCAGACTGCAGTTAATTACCCAATACCGGCTGGCAGCATCCACTTGTGAGGGTGTATCCACTCTGCAGAGATGGGATGCTTAAGGAGCAAAACATTTCAAGGTGACTCTCACAGCCTGGTCTCCACTTGTGAGTTTTACAGTACAAGGAAGTCCATATAGCGCTGGAGACAACAACACTGACTGGCTAAAATGTGACTGTATGGAAACTGAAAATTGAGGGGAAGGTCCAGTAATACAGTATTGTAGTGTTGGCTTTCACTGAGTATATAGAAAATGCCATCATAAAAGACAAATGTAAAACATGTTTTTCCTATTCACTAGAGAAAGGACTTTGTGCCTACTGAAGAATCCAGAAATTTCCAAAACTCAGCAGAGAAATAATGAGCAAATGAATGTGTTGTTTCTGGAAACATTTTTTTGATCCAGGAGATGCTGTTCTTATTATGCCTGTTTGTCTTTGTGAACTTCTGTGAAGTCACGCTGCAGTTAGACTAGGTGTCAAGCCAAACACAACTGTTTGTAATATTGTTTGCACACAAAGCAAGGTGTGGTGTTAGAAGTAGTTTTCAACACGAAAGCAAATGACAAACAATAGATTCCACTAGTAAAAAAAAAAAATGAGTGGGATTGGTTCGGCCAACAACTTTGCCAGTGAAAAAAAAGCCAGAACAAACCCTGTCCTTTCCGATGGAGGTTATCCAACAAATCTTTCACATTTTTATCAGTCTGCTAATCAACTTGACACAGCCATTGGTTCCTAAAATTTGAGATCAGGTGGTAACTGCTGGATTTTAACTCGCTCAGGACCCACTAGCAGAGCCCCTTGGGACTGGCACTTTCACCATTTGACATGGCTCTGTGAGGCAGCTGCAGGTCATTTACTCTGGCTCCTGAGGCACAGTGTAGGAACCCTTAATCCAAAACGAATGCTGTAAATCGTCCCCTGTGGACCTGGCAAAGTCATCCAAGCTGAAGACAGATGGGAAATTACAACAATTTGCAAGAGAGATGTTCCAGAGAGGTTCTGCTTTTCGTGCTTTGTGCTCCTAACTCAGGGCGGGGGGAGCTGGAGGTTTAACTCTCTTGCAGACAACTGTGAGCCTGCGCGCAGAGTCTTCTGGAGCTTCCCGAACTCCATGTGGCGTGTGTGCATCATGGGGTGGTGGAAAAACAAGTCACGCATTCTCTAGCCTGTCACCACGGGCTTTCTCCCTGCTTGAAGGGCGCTGAGCACTTTAAGTTCTTTTCTTTGTCACTGGCTGTGCTGTTGTAAATGAGCAACACAAGACTGTGTGTAATTCGAACAATTCAACGCCCGGGTGTTTGTGAAGGCGAGGGCTCGCAGTCGAATCAAACACGTAGGAAACAAAATCCTGGTGGAAAGGGAATCTGTTCTCCTTGCTTGCTCCTCCCCTCTGCCCAGGCAGCCCTTCTGCCAGGAGTGCACACCCAGGTTGACTTTTCCGAAGGGTGCAGCTTTGCCGGGATGGTTTAACTGCACGGATGCCGAGCGGCCCCTCAGCGTCCAGAGCTCTGGCACAGGGGCTCCAGTGGGAGCCCACCCTCTGGACGGGCTCTTGCTTTTTCTACATCTATTAGGATGTTCTGAATTCACTTTAACCCCTTTCTTGTTTTGCTGGCACGAGTTGTGAGTAATTGAAAACATGTCCAGTTCAAGGCAGGGTTCTGCTGTCTTGGCATCTGTTCCTATTCAAAATGAGGATACTTGCATTTTCTTGCTGGCTGTGTTTACTGTATCTTTAGCATAACCATATCATTCTCTCTAGCCTTTATTTTTTTCCAACATCCACAAAATGTCCCTGGGAAACTCAGCCACGGTTATGTGAATTTGAGAGAAGCAAGGAATGCCAAAGGAGCTGCTGCGTAGCAGTTACTGCAGAAACAAGGCAGATGCATTTTCTCATCTTGCACAGTTAAGACAACTAACATGGAGCTTTTATCTTCTTTTTAATAACCTTTTGAAGGGGGGCTGTGTTCTCTACAGCCTTTGCAAGCGTGGAGTTTTGCAATTCAGAAATACTAACAATTCCTAAATAATTATTAATTCAGCAAAGCTGATTGCTTTTGTTCATGGCAGGAAGGGATGCAGTCAAACCACAACCTCCAGATGTCCCAGGGACTGTGGTTTGCCTTCAGCTGTCATGGGGAGGGAGAAGAGAGAATATGATGCTTTAGAAGGTAAATGCAGAGTTAAACTGCTGTGTGGCAGCGTTCCATTCTGAGGGAAAAGGCAGGATCCAAACAATCCTTTGTTTAATTACAAAAAATCAAAGCAAAGCACCATGAAAAGCAAGCAGATTTGTTAACTTGTCAATGACTTGATGGATCTGGTATTGTAGAAAAAATGAAACCTGCTGGTATCTCTGTTTAACGTTGAACAGCACATGTTGAAGAGCTGATAAAAGGAGCGTGTCACTCATGCCCAAGGAGTAAACAATGTAAAAGGCTCTTCTCCTCTCTGTAGCGTGTGGAAGCAGGCCCGTAAGCATGACAGAGAATTAATATCACACGTGAGAAGCTTTGGGAGGGCTGTTGTGATAGAAGATGAGGAAGGGGATGGGCCCCACTCCTCGTCTGCATCTCCATGCCCAACCTGCAGCAGTGTAAATCTCTTGTTTAAGGATGTACTAGTCTGTTGCTGAGAGTCACTAATTTCAGCCATTCTTTTAGTAAATCTGTGTCCCTAGCTGGTGAACTTCTCTTGAGATGGGCTATAACACTTACCAATTAATTTTTATTGACATATCTTTGTATCATTTTAAATGGAAAGCTTCCCAAAATTGCTGAAGTTAATGTAAAAGGTGAGGTGTTTCCAGAGGAAAAAAATATGCTGAATTGTGGAGTATATAAACAAACTGGTGAAAAAAATAACCCCCAACCAGGTCACTCGAACTACTTGACTATGCTTCTTCAGGTAAATAAACAAGCACCTCTTTTTAGTCCAGCGGGTGAGTGAGAAAAATATTATTGGGAGGACTCAAATGTGCATCCTGGAATTAAAACATAAAAAAGCCACTTTTCCGGCTCTGGAAAAGAAATTGCTTTTCATATTCACCAAAGGGTACTTCAGGGATTTAACTTCCCAGAACATGGTTCATTTCTACCTTGTTCTTGCCCTGTGGAATCAGGTGCTCTGTAGTACAATTCGAGAAATTACAAGTTTTCTTCAAAGTTTTCCTCAGAATATGAATTGCAGCTCCGTGCTTGGATTTTCTGATTACTCTTTCTTTTTTTTATTTTCTCCCCCCAGTCAAAGGAGATGATGGCAGTTTTATCTTTGCAAGCTTTGCTTATGTCTCTGTGGCTGTTCTCCTGTGATGTGCAGCTCCACACTCCCCCTGTCCATTATGGCAGACTCATCTGCTGTTGAAGAGGAATGTAAAGGGCAGTAAGGTATCCCAGAGTTAAAGAAGTTTTCTAGTATAAGCCAAAACTAGTTTGCTGGTGGTTTGTGACTTTAAAGAAATACTCAAGGAAGAAAGGACAGGAGGGATAAGGGATTCATTCAGAAAAACTGAACAGTAAATTATTTTCATGACACTGTGACAGCTGTTCAGCAAGAAGTAAATGTTCATTTTTTTCTGAAAAGCAGAATGATGCTCCCTACGCTTTAAGTCAGATCAAGGGAAAAAAGCATGAATTAAGAACTTAACAAAGTTCAGGAGCAGCTAGGTATTGAAAAAGTACACATACTAGTGCAAGCTATTGCCACTGGAAGCAAGGACAGAAGTCCACAGACAAAACATCCCACAGTTCAGATCCGTATCCAGACCTCTTGCTTGAAAATTTGGCCTGGAAATTTCTCAACAGTTAACTCATAAGATGCCTGATGCTCCTCATTCTGGTCCTAGCTGGGAATCCGGAAAGCGTAATGTTTAAGCTGAATATTCACTTTGATTCTTGGAAATGGGAACAAGTTTCATCAAGAAACTGTTTCTTTTTTAATTTTCCTTTTCTTTTCCTTCCTTGAATTGGTTTGCCTATTGCATATCGTTAGCAGATGGTGGCACATATGTCATTTCCATAGTCTTCTATTTTGGTACAGGAGCTGCTAATTGTCCCTTTTTGACTTGGGAATATTAAGCTTTGTTAATCCATCTCAGGTAATCGTAATTGGCTTATGTTCCTGAATTATGGCCGCTGAGTTGGAAGAGTTTTAGTTCATCACATCCAGTGCACGGTTGTACCTTTTCTGGTTACTCTGTGATTCTTCCAAAGAAATGCACCCCAAAATGACAAACCCCGTGGGCTTTTAGTGAACGGTGGGGTGTTAGTAGGGAAAGCAGCTACCCTGTGTCCACTGCATTGTGTGAGCATTGTGTATACTCTTCTGTCTTTAAAAGTCCTGGGTTTGGGGGTGTAGTCAGTAATACAAAAGTAAAGCAGTGACACGTCCCCCCACCTTTGTGACTGCTGGGAGAATCCTCACCTTGTGCACTTTGGAGTGGAATTGGCAAGAAACAAATCTATATACCATGCTGAATCCCATTTCTCTGTCTCTGTAATTAAGATGCTATCGCCTCATAGGATGTTTTCTAAGAAAGCCGTTTTGTTTGCTGTCAGCCTGAATTGAATACCTGTGCACCAGCACAAATATTGGAAGACTCACTTTATATTTTGTCCAAGCTGACAGAAACATTTAGACCTAAGGTGGTGATGCTGCTAGGTTTCATCATTTAAATAAAAAAAAATTACTGCTAATGTGACAGTCACTGTGGTCTGGTTTAGGTTTTTATTGCTCCCCAAAAGCATTTTGGTTTTTGATGGGTTCTGTAATAAGATTTTCCCTGCAGGAGAAGCTGCCTCCAGAAGCCTGCCCTAATCCTGTTAGATGGTAAGCAGAGATGTTTCAGTCACTGCTGTGCAGGCAGGGGAGTCTTGGGACAGTGATTTAATAGTTTGAGAAGACTGTGACTGTGCTTCTCCCTTAGTGATTCTTCTTGGTATCTGTTGGGAGAATGCATGGGAACAGCCACGAGTCCTCTGCATGTGTCACCTTTGCTCTGAGCCCGGGACATCTGTGTGCAGGTCTGTCTGCCTGTGGGCTTCCAGCCCCGTGGAGACACCTGGGAGTGCCTTTGAATGGCCACACACCCAGATTAAAGCAGCAACTGCACCGTGTTCCTCTGCTGCAGGAGGACGTGTGGGACTGCTCAGTCATTTGATTTAGAACAGGACGATGGGAGGGAGAGAAGATGAAACAGAGCCTGAAAGTCAAGGAGATCCAAGGAAAGGAGAATAGTTCCACAGAGGGAAAGAGACGGCAGATTTGTAGTAGAGACGTTTAGAAAAAGGCTCTTTTGACTCTGCTGCTGCCTGGGGGTGTCCTTTCCAAAATTAGAAAAGAGAATGAAGATGATGTTGTTACTGGGGAAGGGTGGAGGTAATGAGAACAAGCTGAGTTTGATGTGTTTCTTCATTTGATGAATGCAAATGGAGGAATGTGTTTAGTTTTGTAACGTTTCCACTGGGTTAGGCAGTGGAGTTCTGGTTTTGCACCCTTGGTTTTGTTCGAACTGTGCGTATCTCTCGCCTGCAGTATAATCTTACACATTTGCTTGCGGGCTTGTGTGTCCCACTACCCTCTGCTGGAAGAAACGAGGATTTTTCAGCTCTGTCCTCATGCCCCAAAACAGTCCCAGTCCTCCAGCAGAAATGGGCTGGGAAGCAGTTTGGGAGGCCCCTGCTGTTGCTGGCATCCACCCTGCAGGGAAGAGGTGCGGGGTGTGAAGAAGCGTTGCTGCGTTTCAGAACAGTGCGTGGCCAGGAGAGGTGGTGCACGCGGTGTCCGTGGGAGCAGGGGGCTGAATGGGATGGTGTGTCTGGGTCTGTTCTGTTAACTTGGCCACAGTTGTTAGGTCTGTTCCAGTTTGTGGTTAAAGGTGTTGCCAAAATGGGCTGGGTCACTGATGATTCTCCTCCGATGTCCAGTTTCAAAAGGTGACTGGTACCAGCTGGTAGCTTGAGAAGGGGTGAAACACCCCAAAGCAGGTGGCCACAGGGGCATGTTTTTTCCAAATGCAAAGTTTTATATGTTGAAATATATGTCTCTTATATTTTTCTTTTCTTAAATCAGCTAAAATAATTTTGATTTTTTATTCCCTGTGTAAAATCTTAATAGATTAGGGCACCTTTATACCTGCTATGCAAATGTTCTTTTTCAGTGTAGTGAGAAGGAGGTATATAAATGTCATGCTCCCAGTTCAGGTTTCCATAAAACCCTTTCAGGAGGATATTCCAGAGGGAAATTAAAGATGGGATTCTAAGAGAGGCTTTTGTTTTATTATTATATATTTGCTCCAGTACTTGATATATGAGAATGTTTACACTTTCTACCCTATCTTCTGTATCTATTTGCAATAGAGGTGCCTCTATCTCTTTGTTTTGTTCATCTCTTCTATAAAATATGAAGTCCCTAATCATTTTGGTTCACACAGGGGAACCTTGCAATAACTGCAGTAATTTTGCTGCACCGTGTGCCCAGAAATCTTGAAACAAGGGAGTTCAGATTGGAACTGGTTTCCTTTCCCTGCATAAACCAGCAATTGCATAGATTAAAGACCTTGTGTAGCAGCTCTGAAGCATGTTATTCAGGCCATGGACAGGTATTGTTTCCAGATTTCAAAGGCAATACAAGATCCAGACAAGTCTGCAAGAACCTCTGGTCTCAATTAGTTGTAAATTTCCTGAACAGCGTTTTCCAGTCGTGGAAGAAATTTAACTGTTATCACCAACCTCACAGGATTTTCCTGCCCCTCCTTTGTCCAAGTCTCTGTAGCTGCCCCAGCACTGCAAAGAGCAGCTGGCAGATGTGTCAGAGCCAGCTGGGTATTGGGTGCATCGGTGTGTTTGGTACATTGGTATGTTTGCCCTGCCCAACACCTGGGTCGTGGAGGCAGTGTCAGGCCTCACCTGCAGTGGATGGTCCCTCACACAACATCCCTGACAGGGCCGGCTGGCATCTCGCTGCCGGTTCATGGAGGAGTGCCACGTGTGCTAGGTAAGACCCTCCAGTGAGATATTCCCTGGCAGTGCCCACTCCCCCAGGCAGCCCCTCCAGCTCTTTTCAGTGCAGTGTTTTAGCGGGGCAGCTCACTGCCTGATGCAGCCCTGTGACTGCTCCGGGGCACCAGGACACCCAGCCTGCCCAGGATCAGCCTCAGACACCTGGGCTGTCTCAGCTGGTGTTCCCTGCTTTTTTCTTCTTTTCCCCTGCATCTTTGAAAGCACATCATGTTACCCTGTTCTCTGCTAATCCACCGAGGACATGATCACAGAGTTCAGAGCTCAGACTGTACGTTTCTTATGCATATTGGCTCATTGTTAATTTAAGTGGCACACACTTTAATGTAATAGATGCTGTCTTTTAGTTAGGTAATTGCTCCAGTAGCTGTAAAGGGATGGTATCTTGTGAAGTTTAATTTCTTTCTCCTGAGCTCATGTGGAAAAGGAATATCTAAAAAATCAAATTAACTTTTCAACAAGGGTAATATAGACTGTCTTTTCACTGATGTCACCACCTCCCTCCTTATATCATAATATTTCTTTACCTGTTTCTGTCTCTCTCTCATCACCACATACTTAAAATGAGCTGCCTTGTTTCCACTACACCACTGTCTTACGAATTCAAACACTGAATGTGTATTAGAAGTTCTCCCAGTATTTGGCTGGGGAATGCAGTGAGCAAGTGTACAAATCCTTGTGTGCCAGTAGCTGGGATCACCTCAAGTGTGTCTGAATTGGGCTGCCGATAATTTAAACTTGTTTTATAAAGCAACTCTGTAGGAGCAGGCCACCTCAGCTTTCCACATTGCTGGATTCGTGCGTGTTTTCACGAGGATGAAGACTATAGAGAAACAGGAGAACAGCCTTCAGCCAGGGAGGAGCTATCCTGTGCTTTTTTCCCATTTTGAGATCTGGCAAATGCAATTCCATCTATCCAACAAAAACTTGTGTTACTGCTTGCTGAGAGGTCTGGAAGATCATGAGAGTCACTAGTGGTGACCAAATAATCCATGTTCTTCATTACCGAAGGAAATGGGACTCTGGTGGACTCAGGATGAGGGGCTGTCTCTTTTTAGCACTGCTGTAGTCGGTGTGACATTCATTTCATAGTTCTGATGTTTACAAATCAGAAGCACAAGTTTGCATTCCACACGGTGCCTTCAAAACTGCTCAGAAAAACTCGGCTCATGTAGGGTGTGTATCCCTTTCAGACCCTGTGAAGTATCTTCTGACCTCCCTGGACACTGGCCTGGGCAGCTGGACTGTGATTATTGCTGGAAGTGGTGCCCACGGGAGCACGGACAGGGCACTGCAGCCACATGCACCGAGAACTCTGCTGTGTTATGAATTATTGGTTCATACAGCATCTTTTGGAGATAATTCTCTGATTTCCCATTTAGCAAGGTTTCCATGGCTTGATGATTCACTTATGTGACCTTTGGGATTGGCTGGAAGTCACTCAGCTGTTGCAGTGCAGCAATGCTGGCAGGGCTGCAAAGGAATGTTACTGGGTAGCAGTTCCTTCTTTTTCTAACCAAGTGGATTTAAAACTTTCGGTGTGACAGGGCAAATAGTGTCTCTCCTGCTGTGGTTATTTTGCAGTGACTCCTTATTGCCTTTCTCTTCTGTCACGACCCAAACCCCACCCATACACTCGGTTCTCTTACTGGCTGCTGGAAAAAGCAGGGTTCATTTCCAGCTGCCCAGCATGGTCCTGATAAAAGGTTGATGCAACGTCTGAGAAGCCCTGGATTACACTTGTCCTTGCCTCTCCCAGCTTGTGTGACATTTTAGGCTTTGCAAAGTCCAGGGCTGAGAAAGCAAACAAAAGGTGTTTGTCTCTGGATCTGTGTGCTCACCCTGTGTACCTGCACCCGAATCTGCTCTGATTTGCCCAAGCCCTGGCAATTGGCTCCTTTCCTGAGGCACCAGAGCGTTCACTGCTGCTTGGAGTGGCGCTGCTCACAGCCCATTAGACACTTGAAGTGCCATGAAGTCCTACTGCTCACTTTGCTGTGAGCATTATCCTTCTCCTCATACAAAAATGTTATTGTGCCCTCTGAAATGCGGCCTGTCTATACCCCGGATCAGTGAACAAGTGCTGCTGCACTATTGCAGCATATTCCTTTACAAATACATCAAAACCTCTGTCCTGGGTCCTCATGTATGTCAGTAAGTACAAACTGACTCTGAGTAGGTCCTGAAGTCCCTGCAGGACAGTGCAGATTTCAAAGCAGTGTGTAGAGCAGGATTTTGCTGGCTTGCTGTGTGTTTGCAGGTGAGCCCAGCCCTGCCTGCCCAAGCCCTGCTCTGAGCAGCGTGCGAGTGCAGCTCCTGGCAGTAGCCCATGGCTTGGCCACAGCCGAGGGTGCTTTCCGGGTTCCTGGGCTCACAGCAGCTCCTGAGTGTGCAGAGAGCATCTCTGCAAGGCGTGAGCACTGAGTCCAGCCCAGCCCAGGCCCAGCCCAGGCCTGTCTGCCCGCTGTGCACACGATGTGAAGTCACCCAGTGTCACAGCTCACACAGCACGTCCTGCCCGCTGGCCGCAGGGTCAGCCTGTGCCTGGGCAATAGGTCTGGGATGGCTGGGCAGCTTCTGACCCTGAGGATGGTGGGTGAGTTTAGCCCTGCGGTGGTCTCGCTCAGAGTGGGTTATTGGTATATTTGTTCCTTCTGTATGTTTCTCCCACATCAGTTCACATGGCAATACTGTCTTTTCTCAGATACTTGCAGACTGTTTAAGAAGGCAGGAAGGGAACGTGATCCAGAGCTTTCAGGCAGCTTTGTGAAAAGGGTAGATTATATTTTACTTTGGGGGTGATGTATGGCCCAGATAAGATTTTTCACCAAGGACCATTACATCTCAAGTTGACTTTTTAATTGATTTAGCTCCTCTGATCTGTACGTTGCCAGACATGAACCACTAGCCTTTGGATGGAGTCCAGAGTGTAATGGAAAGTTCACTGAAACCCCATCAGCTCTTGTTAAACCTGAGTGAATTCCAGCCCAGCACATTTCTTGTGAATAATTAAACACAGTTAAGCAGGTGATGGATTTGAACCTCTGTCTCTAGTGTTCATCTGTAATTCAGTGAGGAAGGGACTCAAGAAATTCATGAGGGTTTTGGTGGTGGGATTTGGGGTGATTTTTTGCCTCTTCTGATGGATAACTGCACCTGAAAACTCAGGGTAGGTGTTTTGGTAGCTCCTATTTATCACCAGCATGAGCTGTTCTATGTAGCACTCAGCTCTCATAATTTACTGCTTTTCAGTAATAAATTTCCCAGTATTTACTTGTCCTTTTCCCATTTTTTGGTAACATTTGGATTTGTTATCCTTTACTTTGATATCACTTTCTGTCAGTACGACTGCCATACTCACAGTGAGAGGGTAGTGCTATGGCAACGATGTATTATCTGCAGTCTTGCCAATGAGTAAGATATGGTGCAGAAATTAGTTCACTTATCAAAATCTGATGTGCAGAGCTGAGCAACGAACCTGGCAGTCCAGAACCTCCTGCTATTTTCACAAGACCTGCTGTTCTGTTTCACATTGCTTATGACACTCACATAAATCCTCTCCTGACTGTTTCCACTGATGCCTTGTTAAACCTACAGATGTCTCAGCACCTTGGAAAATATTTTTAGATGTACAATAATCTTCGTGCTGTCTTTGATAGTGACAAAAAGTGGAAAATGAGCTTTTTTTTTCTTCTGTTACTATTCCAGAAAGGTACTTTTCTGTAATTTCAGGGTAGGAAAAAAGCATATACATAGAAAAATCTCGCCCAGACTGGGAAATGTGAGAAATGTGTTAGATGAACACTGCTAAAGAATAAGAGAGCTCTGCCCTGCTCTGCTCTGTGGTGCAGACTGGGCCATGCACAGCCTTCAGAACGCTGTCTTGCACCTTCTCTGTCCCACATACAAACTGGTGGAATGGGCTTTAAGGTACAATGTTTACATCCAATTGTAAATCCTTCTACAGTGTGGGTGTTCAGAATCAGTCGGTTGACAGCCCTTTCATTTATGTTCTAGCCAGTGCAGTGCTGGTTGAGGAGGACTTTTACCCCTGTGGACCTGTCCCTCCTCTGGTGTGTCCTCTCAGCCATCCTGCCTGCTGTGCCTTACAGGGTGGAGCAGCTTTTGGGCAGCCCAGGATGTTGGCTCCAGCTCCCAGGGTTGATGTTAGAAATGTTAAATCTTTGGTCAGATGATTAGAAAATGTTTATATGGATTTTACAGTGCAAACATGTTCTTAACAGTCAGAGTTTTGCTAGAAAGTCTTGGAGAGGATTTACTCAGGGTCAGGCTTCTACAGTCTTTGGACATCGTTTGAAAGTTTCCAGTGAAAGAAGTACTTGTGCTTAGTTAAATTATGTTTGCTTGTTGACCCCTCTTATCTAATTAGTCCCTACTTCACTGAGCTGCTTCTACTTGCATGCACTGAATCAGCTATTTCACATTAGTCTTTTACCACTGCAATGGTGGCAGAATTACATTTGAGCTAAGAGATGCTTTCTTTTCCGTGTTATAACCCCATGCCTCGTGGTTTTGAAGAAATAAATTGTTTTGTTGTGCATCGGCCATCTGTTTGAGGCTGAGGGCAAGAACGAGTGGTAATCTCAGATCAAATATTAGGTGTAGCTGAGCAGCCAATTAGACAGTCCTTGAGGGTCTTCTCATTAGCCATGGATAAGTGTTCAAAGCTTGGGTGCCCATCTCTTGAGGTTCCCACATCTCTGTGCACTGCACGAGCAGCTTCAGGAAAGGGAAGGGTTGTAGCCTCCTGGCCCTTGCTCTGCTCCTTGTCTCTGGCCTCCAGACATGTGCTCACACGTGCTTGTGGTGCTCCAGGCAGGGTGTAAAATGAACCACTGGACTTGTTTGCTGGGTAAATCACAGACCCATCCTCACACCACGGCCCAGCAGCAGGAGCCTCACCCCTGCCCCAGTCAGGGGTGGCTGGTGGGTGCCCAGAGCTGCCTCCAGGGACATGAACACCAGGGCACCAGCCTGACCCTAACAAAGATGCTTTAAGACTTTCAAACTCTCTGCCCTGCTGTGGGGAAGGTGGTCTGACAGGAGTTTGGTCTCAGTTGCAAAACAGGTAACTGGGGTGGCCAGGGGGAGCAGGTGGCTTTTGGTGGCTCTGTGAGCCAATATCAGAGCCAAGGCTAAAATCTGGTTCTTGAAATGCAAAGGTCCATTCTCTGTGGCCTACTGCCTCTCTAAGCATGTTTTAATGAAAAACACCAAATCTTAATTTAGAGCAGGATTCAAGAAAAATGTCTTATTCAATTACTTAATAATAGGTGAACTATAATTATAAGACACAAACATGTCTTGCTACAAAGCACCAGGCAAAAAAGCAGAAAGGATTATTTGTTGTTTAATTTAGCAGAGGAAGGCAGCTGATCATGCTAAGTCTATCTGACACCTAGCAAGTTGTGTGATCCTATTTGTTAATCTTTTTAACTTTCCGTTTTATTAGGATAGGGTTTCAAGAGCAAATGGGATAAATGAGATTAAATCTGTCGCCCCGAATTACTCTCCACTGAGTTATGAACAGAATCACTCTGTGTCCGAGAAGTATAATTATGAGGGAAATGCTGCCCGTGTAATTGTGTGCTTCGTTCTGAAGAATTTGAGCTCCGTAATTATCTCCAGTGTGCCCTGGTGGCGTGTGCTGGCTCTGAACCTCCACAGTGAGCAAAGCCAAGGAAAGTTTCTCTCTGGAGCAGTTCTTGGCGTGGTATGGCTGGTACCTGCAGCAATAGCAACATTACCCTTCAGGTCTTCGGGTTCAAGCGAGGGATCCAAATTAATCTGGAATAGGACACACATTGTACAATTACTTTCTCTCAGAAAAAAAATCTGGTGGTGCTCCATTAGGGGATTATACACTGGTCCTGCCTCTACTTGATTCATCTAGCCCTATAAAAGCTGTGGTACCCTTCCTGCTGTATAATTCCACTGTGAGATGAGCTGAAGACACAAAACTGTAGCCTCTTGAAATGTTGGGTTCACCAGCCAGGGAGAGCTTTAAATCCTATGTGCTGTTTGTCTGGATTCACAACAACTTGTCTTAGGAAAAAACAAAGGAAAAGTTCAGCTGGATTTGTCCCAATAATGGGCATAATTGCTGCTGGAACCAGATCTCCAGGAGAGACGATATGCTCAAAGTAAAAAAGAAACTCACGACAGGTCCTGCTTCAACATTTCTGCAGCTTTCTTCTTGAGGCAGAGGGGCAGAAGCCCGGCTTTTACATCATGAATTGGTGATAAAACAACCTGCTAGGCTCAGATTAGAATTCCTGTTATTTTGCCAAAAATTATGTGTGCATTAGTGGAGAGGGGCAGGGAGGCTGCATCATTTTGGTGAATCCTATTGGAAATTTTATTTTCTTTTTCGGACTTTTTTACCGTTATGAGCCAGGACTTGATCTCCACATCTGTTTTTATTGGCCAGTCTAGTTTACAAATGAGGCCCCTTTTGTCCCATCTAATTTTATGTAATCTGTGATGCTGCATAACAATTCTGGGAAGAAGAAATGGAAGGATTGTGAACTGACCTTGTGGCTAGTATGTACAGTGACTCACTCTATCCTTTATTTCAACTTCCATGAAGTCTTTTCAGATATTCTGTTTACCCATTAAAGGAGCTGTGCAGTTTATCTTATGGCTAAAATTCTTCCTAATATTTTGATATATTTGTTGGGAACATGACAAAGTAAATCACAAATGAGAATGTTAAAAAAATGCTTACATTAATCATCTGAGACAGTCTCTCTCATTATAGTCTTGTTCAGAGTAACTAGTTATCTGTAAGAAAGGGTTTCCTGTCCCTCGATTTGCCAGCCTACGTGACTTTACTGCCAAGGACATCTCTCCTCCATGCTTGACAAGCAATGGGTAACTTCATAATCTTTCTCTGTGTAGGCAGTTTCTTCATGGGAAGAAATTAAGTCAGTCATGCCCATTACTGAATCTAATTTTACTATAATTTAGAGGGAAGAACTCTTCCCTGAGTAGAATTGATTTTATAACTGCTTACTTCAGGATTTATTTTGCTATCCTCCAAAGGATGTGGCAGAAACTGTTGTTAGTGACAGGCCTGCAGCCCGCTTTGCAAGGTCACTGCAGCACCTTTCCTGGCAAGTGAGAAACTTGTGCCTTGCTTTGGTTTTCAGTCATCAGCAGCTGCTCTGAGGCAAACTGAGCAAGGCAGCAAGGCAGCAAGTCGGTATGACCTTGCTACTTGTTGAAATGCCGCCTTTTGGAAGCGTAAGGTTCTTAGGGTACCTCATGGAATCCAGCTGTCTTTGGCTGATTTTTTTTTAACTTCTCCCTTAGTCAGCCTGGAGGTTTGGCCCTGGCCACAGGCGTGTCTTGCTCATGGCTTTACAGTTCATTCATTCTGGGTGGGACTTCTCCATCTTTTCCTCAATCCAGGCCAGGCTGAGTGAAGCACACACAAGGAAAGGTCCTTTTAAAAGCAGTTTGCAGCAGTGGAGTGTTAAAAGCTCAGCTGTGAAGAGGTGGGGGAGTGCAAAACAATCTCTTTTTGCCTGCCCACAAAGAAATGGGAGAAGAAAACGTGGTGCCCTTCTAACAGTGACCATAAGAGCACGTTTGACAGTGTCCCTTCAAGGTCAATAACACCATTCTCAGCTGCTCAAAACAGCCTGTTGGTGCAAATTTGTGGAAGACGGCTGCTTGCTTGTTGTTTTCTCCTTCTTTGCACAGGCTTCAGCCCGGCAGACAGTCAGCTCCAACTGTAGATGTAATGCAGGCAAAATACCAGAATACCTGGGCCAGTGTGTGATTTATGCTAATGGCAGCAGGCACTGCTGAATGCCTGCCTGTTCGGCAGCCTTGGAAGAGTGCTTGGCTGTCAAGACATGTAGAAATCTAAGGAGCAACTCAGTGAGGGGGCTCTTTTTCAATTACATTCTTTGACCCACATTCTTCCTTATTTATATTTGCAAGTATCATGAGATGGATCAGATTTTTCTCCTCAGTGCCCCTGTAACACCCAAACTCCTCCTGCAGACAGGAGAAGTACATCTGGTGTGGTGTTCAGAGGTTGTGAATGGCTGAGTGAATGCACACTGCTTTTTATTTGGTGAAGCTGCCTGTAAAGCAGGCTCCTTGCTGCCTCATCCTGCCCTTCTCTGCTGGTGGGAAGTGTTCTTTGCAGTTTGAACAATTTTCCTCTAATTAACAGGCATTTCCCTGTCCTCTTTCCAAAGTCTCCTACTCGTTCTCCTTTACCCTTTCTCTTCAGTTCCTCTTAGTTACTCTCACCGGGTAAGCAACAAATCTTTCGGGTGCTTCTGAACGTTGTTCACGTGGCATATGCCATCCACTTTCTTTTTGATATTGCATTTTCATGTTCTGCTGACACCCGCAAAGCCCATGCTTGGTCTGACAAAACTTTCCCCCAAGGAGAGGTTTTGTAGTGTTGGTTCTGAGTGTTGAAAACCATGGAAGCTTAGTGAGAAGCAAGTGATTCTCTTTGCCCCTGCTTTGGGGATCAATGGTTTGAATCCTATTCTGCTTTACACCAGTGAAAATTGAAAGTAACCCCAGCTGCAACAAGGCTGTAGAGAAGGTAACAGAAATGCAACAATGGGATGAAGCTTTTACACAGAGCAGTAAAACGCCAGGTTGCAGATAAGGCAATAGGGCGGCAAAGCCCTGTGAGCCCTGTGAACAATCGGTGCTTTCTGTGCTCTGGAACAAAGCAGCTTTACAGAGGGTGTTGCAGTGATCACTGAAACTGGCTCTGTGGAAATTTCTGTTACATTGCAAATTCAGCCTTNGCTGAAAGAGCCCTTACCCATAACTTTTCTTCTCCACAGGTGCCCCTGGTTGACAAAAGCCATCTCCCCAGCCATCCCAGTGTACAATGGACTCGTTTTCTTGTTTGTACTGGCAAACTTCAGCATGGCAACTTTCATGGACCCTGGAGTTTTCCC